>CM053275.1:26557551-26612668 GCA_028583415.1 Protea cynaroides | reverse complement strand
GCTATTTGGGAGAAACCCAAATTCGGATCCACAGCTTAGTCCACTCGGACTATCCATAGATCCACTAGGATATTTACCCATACTTTAGTCCACTCGGACTATCCATAGATCCACTATGACATCCCCCATATTTTAACCCAAATAGGGTTATCCACACTTTTAGTCCACTTGGACTATCCATAGATCCACTAGGATATTATCCACATTCCAACCCAAATAGGGTTATTCTTAGATCCACTAGGACTATCTATCAGTCCACTTGGACTATCCAGATCATAACCCATAGGGTTTTCTCAACCTTTCAAGCATAAATTTCAACTTAAACAAAGAACTTAATCATGCACAAGCATAAATCACATCCATAAACATTAATCACATCTGAACTACGATGGTGAACCTGATTTTCAGAATAATTCCGTGATACGTAGGCAATCTGATGGATACAGATTCGGTTCAATGATATCAAACCACTTGGTTTGGTTTAATTTAATAAATAGAGTCTAGCATAGGAAAGGTATAGGAGACCGATTTCGATCGGGCGGTTTGGGTGCCTAACCCCTTCCCATAACCGTAACCTGACACTTACCCAATCTCTGATGGATCAAAATTCCAATCTAAGGGTCATGAGTCAATCGAAGTTTTACCTTGGGGTGAGATTTCACATTTCTAAGGTCCTAGACCTAAATCTAGGTGGCGACTTCTAAAGATTTCCATCTTTGTCCTCACAGATGAAGAGGATTATCTTGACTAAGCATTGCCGAAGGAAGCCAGTTGATCAAGAAGGCAGCTGTACTGAAAGCTTCGACCCAATACCGATTTGGGATTGAGGTATTAAACATCATTTGCAGACCCAATTCAACAATTTGTCTATGCTTCCTCTCAGCTGTGCTGTTTTGTTCAGGGGTTGCTGGACAAGAAACATTGAGTAATATTCCTAAGTTTTGAAGATGATTTCTAAACTTCAAGCTGGAAAAATCACCATCCCCATCACACTGAAACACCTTTATAGGTCTCCCAAACTGCCACTCAACCATATTCTGAAAATTCAGAAACACTTAAAAGAAGTCAGATTTATTTCTCACAGGATAGAACTAGGTGTATCAAGAGTGGTCATCAATAAACAGAATGTAAAATCGAAAGTTCTGAGCACTACTAATAGGGGCTGGTCCCCATAGATCACTGTGTATTTTGGCCAGAGGAGAAGCACACCGAGAAAAACTAGATACAAATGGAAGCTTGCAACTCTTGCTTAGTTGACAGCTTCAGCATACCTTTGAGTCCTTAACAGACGATGGTGTTACTGTAATAACACCATTTTTGGATATCTGAGACACTACAGACTGCTTTGGGTGGCCAAGCCGTCGGTGCCAGACCTCTTCAATAGCAGATTTAAAGTGAAGAAAATAAAGCTTAAAACTAGAGTCAAAGCCAGCAACAACAATTCTAGTGTTAGTACAGACAAAGGAGGTAGAAGAACAAGTTCGCAAAAAATTATTAACATTCCTATCCTTAACAACAGTATGAACATTGTCAGAAGATGACTCAGATCGGAATTCACAAATGTTTTCTATATTGATATCAGTATACAATGAAACTATTTATACAGAATACAATGTAAATGACATATGTTGGTGTCAATCTAACTAAGGGGTAGAAGGGTATATTAGTAATATAAGTTAATGTGCCCCCTCAAGCGGATGAGGGCGAGTGACAAAGGCCAAGCTTGGATATCAAGGAGGAGAGTGGGCCTTGGCCCAAAGCTTTGGTAAGTAGATCGGCCCGCTAAAATTTGGACTGAATATGAACCAGTTGGATCATACGTTGCTGAATTTTCTCTCTTATGAAGTGACAATCGACTTCAATGTGCTTGGTGCGTTCATGAAAAACTGGGTTCATAGAGATATAAAGCGCATCTTGGTTGTCACAATGAACCGAAATTGGAAAAGCATGCTCAAACCATAAGTCTTGAAAAAAGGATTTAAACCATGATAGCTCACATGTTAGCATAGCAAGGGCTTTGTATTCTGCCTCAGCAGAAGAGCGAGCAACAGTGTGTTGCTTTTTAGTTTTCCATGATATAGGAGTTGGGCCAAAAAATACAATGTAGCTTGTAGTGGACCTCCTCGTAAATGGGCACCCAGCCCAATCAGCATCACAATATCCAGATTTGGCCAGAGTAGTGTGATGGGTCATATGTAGGCCAAGTGAAAGAGACCCTTTTAAATACCGAATAACATGAACTACAGCCTATAGATGAGGAGAACGAGGAGCTTGCATAAACTGGCTTAATATGTGTATGGCAAAGCACAAATCAGATCTTGTCATAGTTAGATAAATCAAATGACCAACTAACCACCAGTACATAGTCGGATCGTCAAGAAGAGAACCGGACTCATTGTCAAGCTTCAAGTTTTGATCCATTGGAAATGAGCTGGGTTTACTTGCTAGATGGCCCGAATCAGTTATGATGTCCAAGGCATATTTCTGTTGGGATAAAACTAAGCCATCTGGAGTATTAACCACGTTGATGCCCAAAAAGTATGTGAGATTGCCGAGATCCTTAATATGAAAATAGTTATGAAGATCGGCCTTAGTTGATGTAATGTGAGCAGTATCGGAGCCGGTGATGATTGTATCATCAACATATACCAAACTTTCCATAAAAATAGAGTTGTGATGATATGTAAATAACGAGGCATCAGATAATGATTGGAAAAAGCCCATGTGAAGTAGTGCAGATACTAATTTCATGTTCCATTGACACAACGCTTGTTTAAGCCCATATAAAAGCTTCTTAAGATGGCAAACTAGACTCGGCCATAGTGGTGCCCCCTCAATTGTATACCCCGGTGGAGGAAGCATAAAGACATCATCATCGAGATCGTCGTGAAGAAAAGCGTTCTTCACATCCATTTGATAGAGAGGCCAATGATGATATGTGGCTAGGGCTACGAGACACCACACCTTAACTAGTTTAGCCACAGGTGCCAAGGTTTCATGATAATCTAGTCCCTCCAACTGAGTAAAACCTTTAGCCACCAACCGGGCTTTATATCGTTCAATTTATCCATTGGCATGCCTTTTAATTTTAAAAATCCACTTTGATCATGTAGCCGGTTTGCCTTGAGGTATTGGGCCAAGAGTCCATGTATTATTTTCATGTAAAGCCTGAAGCTCCTTAGCCATTGCCTTTTTCCACTCATCATATTTATGGGCTTGATTATAAGTTGTAGGCTCAACAGCAGAACACAAATTGGATAACAGGCCCATATAAGCAGAATTAGAAGAAAAACTAATGAATTTGTGAATAGGATAGACTGTAACTGAAGATGCTATTGGAGTGGACTGTTGAGATACCAAGTTGCAAATACAATCCCGTAACTGAGTGTTGGGCTGTGAGACTCTTGTGGAGCGCCGAATAGCAATAGGGAAGGCTGAATTTGCTAGTGCTATGGATGAGGGAGAATTGGACCCAGGTTCAGAGGAAGTGGATGAAGACATAGGGATTGCAGAAGTAACACTGGGTGAGTCGGAATTTAAAGAGTCAATTGGAGAAATAGTGGTCTAAGAAGGAAGATCAGGAGATGGTAAAGCAGTATGGGATGCATTAGCTGGATAAAGTGGACTGGATATTATAGATTTAGGGGGAGTTGATATCATATCCTCAGACCCTATAGCTGGACAAGGAAGATCCATAAATGGTGACTTAAGGGAAGGCCCAGGGACAGTAGAAGTGGTTTTGTAAGGAAAAACAGTTTCAAAAAACTAAACATCTCTACTTGTGAATATAGTATGAGAATTTAAGTCATATACCTTGTATGCCTTTTGATTAGGGGGATAACCTACAAATATGCAAGGGACAGATCTAAAAGCAAACTTATCCTTATAAGGTAAGGGATTCCTAGCATAGCACAATGATCCAAATGTTCGAAGATGAGTATAAGGGGTATTATGGAATAACATCTCATAGGGAGTTTTGGTAGACAAAACTGCAGTAGGTAAACAGTTTATTAGATAACAGACAGTGAGGATACACTCACCCCAAAATTTTAGTGGAAGATTGGCTTGAAACCTTAAAGACCTGGCAACTTGAAGAAGATGCCGGTGCATTCTTTCGACAACACCATTTTGTTGGGGTGTGTACACACAAGTACGTTGATGGGTAATACTAAGAGAATGAAATAATTGTTGAACAGAGGAAGATACAAATTTAGACCCATTATCAGACCGAAAAGTATGTACAGAGGCAGAAAACTGAGTGGTGACCATAGAGAAAAAATGGGATAACTGTAAACATATCAGACTTATATTTCATCAAGAAAACCCAAGTGGTCGTGTGTGATCATCAACAAGTGTAAGAAAATACTTATATTCAGTATAAGATGGGGTTGAATGGCGACCCCAGATATCATAATGAATGATCTCAAAAGGTGTAACAGATTTAGAGGTATTAATAGGAAATGGATGTCTAGATTGTTTAGCCGAAGGATATATCCCACAAACACCATTATATGACTGTACTCTAGATATATGAATAGAGTGGCGGGAAGGGTTACCTAACGTATAGTGCCAAACCACTGGAGAAACTGAACAAGCCATTGGAAATGAAGAAGAAGCAAACCGGTACAGCCCATCATGCAACAATCCCACTCCAGTCACTATCTTCATGGATAAGTCCTGGAAAATACAGAAAGTGGGAAAAAAAAAGTTACAGAGCAGTTTAAAGCCTTTGTTAGAGAAGGTTAAATGCAATCTTTGGAATATGATAAACATTTTGCAAAGAAATACGAGATGAGAGCAAATGAGTACCTACACTGTTAATTTGGTACTGACTCTCATCAGGGAGAAGAACCAGGGAATGAGTAGCAGATGACACAGTATACGAATTTGCAGCAGGGAAGGTTGAAAAATGATGAGAAGCTCCTGAGTCAATAACCTAGGAGGATGACAAAGTAACAGAGGAATGAAGACAATATCTCATACCTGCGAAATTGGCCGTTGGTTGAGTACCATTCAGAAAGGAGATTAACTGCTGATACTGAAGCTGTGTGAGCGGAGGCAGAGGAGAAGGCTCAGCTGGGGGAGTAGTAGAACTGTCTTCATGCAAATCATTTGAATCAGACCGTACAACAGATTCAGTAGCCAAATGTAGTTGAGGAGATGAGGCCCTAGTAAACAGTTGTGACTTGCGACCAAAATTGGAAGGGAACCCATGGAGATCAAAACAGGTCTCCTTGGTATGCCCATATTTGGTACAATGGGTGCAGAGCGGTCGCCGATTGATATTTCTTGTATCAGAAGACTGAGCATGACCAGAAGAAGAATTATATGACTTGAGAAAACTCCCACTAGTTCGAGGATAGCCACACTTACCACGATTCACAGCACAAGCAACATTGTCAGAGCTAATTGGAGACGTACAGAGACTTCTCTGGCGTTCTTCCTGTAGCACTAATGAATAAGCCTTGGCCACCGATGGTAATGGTGTCATAGTTAATATGTGTGCACACATTGCTGAATGCATCTGTTAATCTAAGCAGAAACTGAGAAACTGATAGACCTGTTCAGTTTGCACTTGATCCATAAGTTTCTTTAGAAGCTCACGTGTACATTTTGAGAGATAGAGAAAAAGGGAAAGAGACTAAAGATTGTGAGTTATGAAACTCACCAATAGAAACATACCAATAGAGATCGGATTGTTTTCTGTACTGTAGGAGCTGAGTAGAGAGACATAATAAGGAGGTAATCTAATTTTTAATTAATTAATAAAAAATGTAAAGCTTGAAGTAACCAATAAACATTTCAATGATTTTTAAAAATAAAATCCCAATAAAAAAATTGCATTAAAATGTAAATATATCAGCATGATGATGACTGATGAGATCATGTGATGGCTTCCTATGAGGTGAGAGGATCCGCAGAGTTGTATAAATTGGCATGGAAGACTTCGTAATAAGTAATTAATATCTACAAACATCTATTAATTGTTTATTATCGGAGTGGTTATTCAGCAATGGAAGTGCGATTGTGAGCTACATATTAGTTTTATAATAAGGGGAGAGGTTAGTTATGAGAGCAGTTTTGTAAAGGAATTGATCTGAATAGCATTCGTTTCACTCATTTCATTTGGAGGGTTAGGTATCCATATCATCCATATTCATGCAAAGTGGTGGATATACAAAGAGATACTAATGAAAACCACCCGACATATGCACTTACCAAAATAATAGACTAATCCTGGGTGTTGTCACTGGATTTTATCCGATGCCTAAGATGATAACACCTGTAACAGGGAACCAAGGCACGTAATGAGGTGGTCGGGTTTAATCCTGTGGCCACTCCAATGCTTAAGTCAGTATAGGACCAAGACAAGCAAATGGAATCTAGAAGTAAGATATCCGAATTCCTAATAGAGGGGCTGAAGTACTTGGTTATGAAAAGGATAGAAGAGTGCAAGTGTAAGCTTGAAGATAAGCAAAATGAGTGTCAAAGTATCAAATTATGGATGAGCAAAATGAGTGTCAAAGTATCAGATTATGGCGTACCTTTCTTCCCCTTCATCCCTTCTATTTATAGCTAAGGGGAAGAGGCTAAGAGTAGCCTTTCTCCTAGCTCCTTGGGCTACAGACCATGGTCAGACCCTGTTGTACACATATCCAGTTGGGAGTGGTTGGCCAGGTCAGCTAGTCTAGTTGATGGAGATCGGTAGACGATCTATTGTTACTTAAACTTGGGGCGTAGCTTATATGCATAGACTAAGGTCCAATCAGGGAGGTCGGTAGTCGAGTTACCCCATCTTATAGCTTAGGTGCAGAAGCTAGTTAGTGAGCTTTGGTCCAATGAGACCCAAGATGATTTCGGCCGTTCCTACAGTTTCCCCTCTTTTTGATAAAGTAGAATAGCTTTACCTTGTTATAGTGACGTGTCATTTTTTCGATTGGTGACCCCAGGGGTGGAGTATCCTCCAATTTCCCTCGTACTCGTTGTATTTAGCTGACCCCTAGCCGAATCAGATTGTGACATGTTTCTATTTCCCATTGGTTTATGGGTCGGTAGATTTTCCTTATTGGTGGTTAGGTTAGCGCTGCAATGGTTGACACATCCCTCTTTTGATTACCATACGTTCACTTTATAGATATGTAACAAATAATGAGAATCGAGTGGTTTGAATTTCTCACTCCTTGATACTTAAAGTTGAGAGTATGATTGTATTTATAATCAATATTGATACAATGAATGTAAACAGATGACAAGTCATCCTTATCCTTAATAGAAACAACCAAGATACAATGAATGTGGATAGATGATATGTCATTCTTATCCAAAGATACAATGAATATGGACAGATGATATGTCATCCTTATCCTTACACGGTTGTCTTCCTACTATCTCAGATTGCATCTTATCATCCCTACTCAAGCGGACTGGGGATGTGTGCATGGTAAGCTTGCTACGGAGATGTGAGAACCATTGAGATGGTAATGGCTTTGTGAGGATATCAGCAATTTGATCTTTAGTTGATAAAAGATGAACTTCAAGTTCTTTGGCAGTAATTTTTTCCCTTACAATGTAGAAATCCAGTGCAACATGTTTGGTTTGGGCATAGAAACGTGGGTTGGCTGAGAGATATGTGGCCTTCAAATTATCACACCAAAGAACCAGTAAAGAGGCAACCGATACTTATAGCTCACCAAGTAATTGTTGTAACCATGTGAGTTCAACTACAGCATTGGCCAGGCCGCGATATTCAAACTCAGTACTCGAGCGTGCCACTGTTGTCTGCTTTTTGAAACTCCATGAAATGAGGTTAGGATCGAGATAGACGTAGTAGCCACTAGTTGAGCAGTGATCAAAGGAAGATCCAGCCCAATCGACATCAGAGTATGCCTGTAAAGAGAGAGAGAGAGAGAGAGAATGTGTGTGTGTGTGTGGTACCTTTTCTAAAATACATGCCAAACTAAATAGTCTATTTGAGATACCAGAGGATGCGTTTAACAGCTCCTATAGTGTTCCGCTGTAGGAGCATGCATAAATTGACAGACTCTATTAATGGCATAACCTATTTCGGGCCTTGTAAGTGTGACATATTGCAAGGCCCCTACCACACTTCGATTGTGAGACCCGTATCAATCTAACCCGGTCTTACCACCTTGAACCAGGTTTACCCATTATGGTCGAGTCAAATGGACCAAGGGCGTGATGGAGATCAAGATCCCAGGTATCAAATCGACCCAAAAACACTTAAAATAGGGGAAGGGTCGCATACCCAGCTAAGCAGGGTCGGACCTCCCAAAGCAGAAAGTCAGACCCTCAATTTTGAAGGGAGGGTCGGACAGCTTAGGACCCTAGGGTCGACGGGATCATCGACCCTCCCATCGACCCTCGGTTTCTACCGAATATAGAAATTAGGAAATTTCTATATTTTTCGATTGGGATTCTTTCCAAATCTCAGAGGGACTTATTGAGGATGTTCCTAGTCTATTTAAAGGACGTCTCTAAGCCACTTTCACTCATTTCACAACCCTAATTGAATTGAGAGAAAGAGAGGAGAAGAAAAAGAGGAAGAAGAGAGGCAAGCAAGAGAACATAGCAAAAAGGAGAAGAGTTTCAGAGAAAAAATAATCTTCTCAGGTATGGATACTAATTCCATGAGTTTCTACAGACCTTAGGTTAGTTATTGTTGAGAGTGTGATCTCGGAGAAACCCAAACCATCAAGCTATGATTAGGTTTCCATGGAAAATCATAGAAGAATTGATGAAAACTATCTAGGTGGGTTATACATGGTTTCAGACCATGGAATGAATGTAGAATGGAATGTAGGAGCAATCCATAGGATTCCAAACACGAAGAATGGATTAAAAGAGGGAATTGGACCAAAGTGCACCAAGGGTCGCACCCAGGGTCGATAGACCATCCGACCCTAGGTATTCCTGACCATCGACCCTCAGCATTTGGGAAGTCCAGAAAGAGGGAAGGGTCGATAGACCCATCGACCCTAGCATCGACCCTACCTCCGACCCTCAGTTAACAGCATGGTTTTTAAATTGAGAATTAATTCTAATTAAATTCTATCGACTTTGTTAGGTCTTCTAGCAATATAATAGTATTGTAAAGGTGATTCTAAAGCTTGAAAAAATATCTATTAGCAAGCTAAGGTGAGGAACCTTAACTCCAAACTAAATTGGTTAATAATAAACTGTTTTCTATTTTCTTGAGTCCTATGCTATGCTTGATTCTATGCGAATATATTTGTAATGTGCATACAACATGCCATCCAATATTTCTATTACTTGTTCATGCATATTTACTTTATTGTTTATAACATGATGATGATGATGATGATAGAAATAGGCATGTGCTTGTATGTGTGTGGTTGATGTGCTTGATGCTAGCGAGTATCAGGGGAGGTGTGATGAGAACATCAATAAACGTTAACCTTTGGCGGGTCTCAGCACTTTAGCTCTATCTCTAACTCAAGTCTTGTGCATTAGCATCGTCGTATCGTCATTACTTTAGCAGAACTATTATGTCGTAGAGTATCAGGGGAGGTGGTCTCGATCCTTGTAGTCTCTGACTCTACCGGGGGGCCTTAGCTCTATCTCTATGGACATTCTGAGGGATGCTGGGGTGAGACCTTGGATACACTGTTTGGCATTAGGATTGGTTAGTTGAGAGCCCAGTTTGCAGCCCTCGCTAACAGGGGCTTACGTGTTGGTATGGCAATATATAACAATAACTGTTAACCTTTGTTATATACTGTTCATGATTGGGTGCATGTGAGTTGACGATAAACGTGATCTTAGGGTAACGTCACACACTCGTGTATAGAGGCGGAGTCAATAAACACGACCTTTGACTACCTAAACCTTTCTATTGCATACTGCAAACTTTAAAACCGGACCAAAGATATAAATTGATTTTTTGCATGCATATGTATTGTTGCATTGTTTTGGCTACTCACTGAGCCGTGATGTGTACTCACCCCTCGACGTTGAATATTTTTAGTTGATGATGCAGGTTATACGGTTGAAGATTTTATAAATGCTTCTGCGTACGGGACGGTAGCGGCGATGGAAACTGAAGCTGAAGTGGATACACACGACCCCTCTTGCGAGTGCAACTCGTGTGTATTTGATTAGATATTTTATAGGTTTCTTTATTGGATTTATTCTGACATGTATTTGATATTTAATATTTATGTCTCAGTTGAATACAGAATAATTTTCTATTAAATTATTAATATCATCTTAGTTTCTCAGTTCATCTTATTATAAGACTTCCACTATTGTGTATTTACTCTGATTATGATTACGGATGTGTGTAAGTTGGATAACGCGGGGATAGCCTATTTGAGATCCTGATTGAACCGTTGGTTATTTAGTGGTTCATCACACCATTCTGGTTAGACCAAAATTGGGGTGTGACATCGATAATGGGTGCTATCAGAAATCGGAGTGCCCTCAGGAACAAATTTGATAGTAGTAGTAGCAGGTGTTGAAAGACCCTTGGCACCATCCATTTTTGCCCGAGTTAGTGTATCCCTAATATATTTCTGTTGATGGAGAAATAAACCATCTTTAACGGATACAACTTCCACACCCAAAATATAGTGCAATGGCCCTAGGTCGCGTAATTTGAACATAGAGTTTAGCTCATGGATGAGCTACTGAATGATGACAGGGAGACTTCCGATAATGATTATGCCATCCACATAAACCAGTAGTATTGTGGTATGACCATTGACCGTCCAAAGAAACAAAGAATAATCTGATTTAGCATTGTAGAAGGCCATTGTATGAATACCATGACTAAGGCGAGAGAACCATGCTCTAGGTGTTTGTTTTAGCCCATACAATGCCTTGTATAGCTGACACACTTTTGGGACGAGTCTATATAGCTAAGGGGCTGAGCCATGTAAACTTCTTCCTCTAGATGTCAATAGAGAAATGCATTGTGGACATCTAACTATCAATAGGCCAATTTTTCGATAGGGCCAAGGTGATAACAGTTCGAATGGTTATCGGTTTCACTACCGGGCTATACATTTCATCATAATCTATGCCCTCTTATTGATTGTAACCCTTAGCCATTAAACAGGATTTAAATCGATTGATTGTACCATCAGGTTTTCGTTTGAGACGAAACACCCATTTACAGTCAATCACATGTTTATTAAGTGGCAAATCAACCAAGCTCCAAGTCCCATTTTAAAGTAAAGCATTAAATTGAGACATCATTGCATCTCGCCAATGGGGGGATTTATTTGCCTCACTAAAGCAGGTTGGTTCCACATGATTATAGGTATTTTCATTCAACGGGTGACGAGTACTTACAAACGTCACATGGTCCAGAAATTGCTTTAGTTTTTGTGGCAAATGTGTGTTGTCGACCTGAGGCAATGACTATTCCTAAGTGGAAGAAGGCTTAGCCAAAGGAGGGTCACTAACTCGAGGCTCTATGACATGTGAATCCATCAGATCTGGAGGCGGGTTCATAACTTCGACAACAGAGGTTGGTAAAAGAGGGATGCTGCTACTAGATGATGGAAGAGGCCTATCAAGAGAGGATGAAGATTGTAATTCCTGCATCTTATGAAATGGAAAAGTGACCTCATCAAATAACACATTTCTTGAGATGTAAAGTCACCCAGTTGGTATATGTAAGCATTTGTAACCTCGATGCTTGGGATTGTACCCAAGAAAGATACAATGAAGAGAGCATGGCTAAATCTTGTTGTGATTGTAGGGCCTCATGAGAAGATAAGAGGTGCATCCAAATACCTTGAGAATTTTGTAATCAGGTTTTGTGTTAAAGAGGATTTCCCATGGGAAAGGGTCCTTTGTTGGCATCCTGTTAATTAGAAACACAACAGAGGTAAAAGCATCATCCCAAAATTTGAGTGGGACCTTGGCAGTGTACAACATTGTTAAGCCGGTTTCAACAATATGTCTATGCTTACGGTCAACATGACCATTATATTCATGCGTGTGTGGACAAGTGATGCGATGGTGAATACCATTTGTTTCAAAAAAATTAGAAATGGGTCGATATTCACCACCCCAGTCTGTTTGCATTGCTTTAATTGGTTGTTCAAAAAAAAATTTCAACTTGCCATTTGTAGGATAAGAAAATGGAAAGCACTTCAAACTTCTGAACCATTGGAAAAATCCAAGTGAATTTACTAAAATTTTCAATCAAACTGACATAATAACGAAAGCCATTTTGAGAAAGAACAAGGAATGGACCTTACACATTAGAGTGAATTAAATCTAATGGGCCTAGAGAAACAAAATCAAAATTATAAAACGGCATGCAACTTGCCTAATGGACAAGAATGACAAAATGAAACCTTAGAACCACTTGAAAATTTCAATTTATTTATGAAGAGAATCTTCTTCAGAATTTTAAGGGGTGGATGCCCTAATCGCTGGTGCTAGATGTCAAGAGAGTTCCTGTAAGACCCACACTCCACTAACTTGGTCTAACCTTGTTGTGCCAGGTCTTCCCATCATTCTTGGACCAAGTGGACCAAGCGTGTGAAGATAGATCACAAATCAGGTATGAGAATTGACTTAAAAACACTGAAAACATACCTAAGATCGCATACCTGGGTAGGTATGGTCGACCATAAGGAAGGGAACCAAAAATCTCAAATCCAGAACCCCACGATCGATGATTTCGACCCTACGGTCAACCGTTTATGCAACCGTATGATCGACCGTGAGAATCCAGATCAAACTCCAAGTTTTGGAAACTTTCCTAAACAAAGGGATTGCTTTCCTAATTGAAAGAGGACTTTGTATGAAGAATTTTTCTCTATATAAAAGACGTCCCTCAGTCATTTTTCACTCTTTTAGAACATTAGTAAACCCTAAAAAAAGAGAAGGAAGACAAGGAAGAGAAGTAGAAGAAGAAAAAGCTAAGGAGAAGAGTTTGCTGATAAGAGATTGACTCTCTAGCATAGGCCAAGGTATGAAACAAATCTCTGGAGATATAAACTCTAAAGAATAAGACTTCTATGAAAGATAGGCAATATCAACCTATTATGATCTATTTGAGTTCCTTGAGAAAATTCCAAGGAGAATCATGAAGAGTGAATTTGATGATTAAAGTTGATAAGAAATTACTAATAATGGCCATAGGATGACCTTAGAATAAACCCCATTGAAGAACAGAAGAATTGACCCAGGAAGAACTTTTGAATTTCATGTAGACTGTGACCAGAAATCTCAAGGTCGCAGCTACGGTCGACCATAGCATGACCAGTATGACCAGAGGATCGACCATAGGCATTCGAAAATATTTCAGAAATCATATGGTCACAGCTACGATCGTACCATATGCGACCGTAGGGTATCGACCGTAGACAGTAAGGTCGATACAGCATGAGAACATAGGACCAATCAGGCACCTATCAGTGCTCTGTTTTGATTTCTGACTACTGTAACATGTCACATATGAACCCTAACTTAAATTCATATAACTTTTAGGTTGTTAAATCAATTCAAAGAGAATTTCAAGGCTTGGAAGGACATCGAGAATTACTAACAGATGAGGGAACAAGACCTAAACTAATTGGATAATAACAAACTGTTTTATTTATTGAGTCCAATACCATGATTGATTCTATGCGTGTATGCTTGTAATATGTATCTCACATGTCATCCAATATTCCTGCTATTACTGTTCATGCATATTTAATTCTGTTTATTTATAACATGATGATGATGATGATGCTAGAAATAAGCATGTGAATGTATGTGTGTGGTTGGTGTATTGAATGCGAGTCGAGCATCAGGGGGAGGACGTGGCATGGTGGTCTTCGACCTCGTCACCAGACTCTAGCTCTATCTTTACTCAAGTCTTGCCCACTGACATCATCGTATCGCCATTACCTTAGCAGAACTATTACATCATAGGGCATCAGGGGAGGTGGTCTCAGACCGTGTGGTCTCTGACTCTGTCGGGGGGCCTTAGCTCTATCTCTATGGACATATTGAGGGATGCTAGGGTGAGGCCTTGGATACACTATTTGGCATTAGGATTGGTTAGTTGCGAGCCCAGTTTGCAAGCCCTCACCAATAGGGGCTTACGTGTTGGTATGGTAGGGCATCAGGGGAAGTGTTATGCGGTGTTTGATCCGGACACTTTAGCTCTATCTCTATTCCATGATGGGTGCATGTGGGACGGCAATGGTGTTTGATCCATTGGGTGGATTCACACACTCGTGTATAGAGGTGTGGCGGCCACCAAACCTTTCTATAGCACATTGCAAACTTAAAAACCAGACCAAATATATGAATTGAATGCATGCATATGTTTGTTGCATTATTTTGTTTGCTCACTGAGCCGTGATGTGTGCTCACCCTTTCGATGTCGAATATTTTTAGTTCATGATGCAGGTCCTATCGTTGAAGAATATAGGAATACGCCGACGTATGGACACGTTGCTGCGATGGACGTAGAAGCTGAAGAAGATGCGCATGATTTATCATGCGAGTGCAACCAATGTGTTTTTACTTAAATTTAGTTATAATTTGAACATCGGATATGTAATTGATTATTTATTTTTATCTTGTGGTTTGGAGATAATTGGATTAAATATTTATTTATCACTGTTAGACTCTCAGTTCATTAGCTGTGAGACTTTCGCTTATTTGTTTATTACCTCTGATTATTAATGTGGAATGTGTGTGTGGTTTGATATGGTGGGTACGACATATGCGAGATCCTAGGTGAACCATTGGTTTATTGGCGATTCATCACAATATTTTGGTTAGACCAGAATTAGGGTGTGATAGTTCCACTCACCAACAAGAGCTTTATGAGAGGAAGTAGCAGGCTAAGGCATAGAACTAGTGTTGAGACAATATAAACCACTATTAAGATGTCCATTAAGAAGGACCTTCCCCAAGGATCGATCCTTTATGGTGCAATAGTTGGGATGAAATTCAAAAGAAACATTATTATCATTAGTCAATTTAGAATCACTCAATAAACTTTTGGAAATGGATGAAATATGAAGAACATTGTTTAACTGAAGGGAACGGCTAAAAGAAAAAATTTTAGATTGACCAATATGTTTTATAGGCAAACCTTGTCCATTACCGAATTACACCTGGTCCACACCTTGATAATCAGACTTCATTGTCAAATTGTTGAGGTCAGCTGTAATATGGTCTGTAGCTCCAGAATCAGTGTACCATATGTCTGTGTAAGGGGCAAAATTTGTTGCAGCGACATTGGACATGGGTTGAGCAGGGGCCTAATAACGATTATCAAATCCATGATAACAATTATCGAATCCACCTTAATAGCAATTGGTCTTAACATATTCATGAAGCATATTCGGGATTATCAACCAGAGGAGGAGAGATAGTAGTGGATGTTGTGGTAGTACTAAAAGATTGAGAAGATGCAATCATGGAAGCAGGACACGATTTTGAACCATCCAGATAAGCCATTAGGTTCTGACCTTGTACAATAGGGAGAATCTGTGACTTCCAAAGTAGATAATTGTGTTGCTCCAACTTGATTATGATTGGATGATTGAACTTGAATGAAGAGAAAGGGGAAGAAGTAGAATTGGTGGGAGAGTTTGATGAAGCCATGACTCTTTGTGAATGACGTAAGTCAGGTTGCTCTGATACCATAACAAATAATGAGAATTGAGTGGTTTGAATTTCTCACTTTTTGATACATGGAGTTGAAAGTATGATTGTATTTATAATCAATATTGATATGATGAATATGGACAGATGACAAGTCATCCTAATCCTTAACAACAACAATCAAAATACAATGAATGTGGACAGATGACATGTCATCTTTATCCTTACACAGTTGTCTTTCCTATTATCTCAGATTGCATCTTATCAATATGTCACGTAGCCAATCCCACCATGGACAATAGTTAATCCCGATGTATGTACAGGATCCATCATGACTTATTTCCCCTTTATTAGATGCCCCTTAATTTCCTTGTGTCAACCTAGCCTGAGGAGTCAACGTTATTCTCTTACTGAGTTAGTCTTTTCGGGGTCATGCTGTCTTTGTCTAGGTCGTCTCTCTTTGTATCGAACAAATATCTCGAACCTTTTTGGTTTTCTTTTGAAAAAATAAGGCTTTGAACTCCTCATGTCATGCTAAACGGAGTGATATCATTACCTTTTGGATGACTATGACATGTCGTGTCACACCCCAATTCTGCACCAACCAGAATGGTGTGATGAACCGTCTATGTTCCAACGGTTCAACCAAGATCTCGAATAGGTCGTGTCCCTTTGCTTAAACCATATACATCCACAACCATAATCAGAGTAAATAAATAATAGCGGAAGTCTTTAATATTAATGAACTGAGTATCTAACATTGATAACATAAACAAAGTATCCAATTATCTCAAATAATTGAAGACATAAAATAAAATAATTTAATCAATTACATCTTCTGAATAATCCGACAAATAAATTTAATAAAAAACGCATGAGTTGCACTCGCACGACGAATCATGCCACTCCATCATAGCTTCTGCATCCATCACCGCAACATGCCGGTACATTGGATCATTCATATAATCTTCTACTGTAGGACCAGCATCATCAACTAAAAATATTCGACGTTGAAAGGGTGAGCGCACATCATGGCTCAGTGAGCAAATAAAACAATGCAACAAACATATGCATGCATTCAATTCATATCTTTGGTCTGGTTCATAAGTTTACAATGTGCAATAGAAAGGATTGGTGGCCGCCGCACCTCTATACACGAGTGTGTGAAGTCACCCAATGGATCAAACACCATTGCCGTCCCACATGCACCCATCATGGAATAGAGATAGAGCTAAAGTGCCGGGATCAAACACCGCATAACACTTCCCCTGATGCCCTACCCATACCAACACGTAAGTCCCTATTGGCGAGGGCTTACAAACTGGGCTCGCAACTAACCAGTCCTAATGTCAAACAGTGTATCCAAGGCCTCACCCCAGCATCCCTCAATACGTCCATAGAGATGAGCTAAGGCCCCCCGGCAGAGTCAGAAACTACACGGTCCGAGACCACCTCCCATGATGCCCTACAACGTAATAGTTCTGCTAAGGTAATGGCGATACGACAATATCAGTAGACAAGAATTGAGTAGAGATAGAGCTAGAGTTTGGTGACCAGGATGAATCACAGTGCCACGTCCTCTCCCTGATGCCCCACCCGCATCAAGTACACTAACCACACACAAACATTCACATGCCTATTCCTAGCATAACCATCAACATTATGTTATAAATAAACAGAATTAAATATGCATGAACAGTAATAATAGGAATATTGGATGATATGTGATATGTACAACACACGCATACAAGCATACAAGCATAGAATCATTCATGGCATTGGACTCAATGAATAAAAATAGTTTATTATTAATCAATTAATTTAGGTCTTGTTCCCTCACCTTTGGTCGATAGTAGATCTTCATTCAAGCTTTGTAATTCATTTTTAAACCACTTGGAAACCTAACAAATTTAAAAATTTTAAATTAGAATTAATTCCCATGAATTTAGTCTAACAGAAACTGAGGGGTCGCAGGTGTGGCAGCACCTGTGGTCTCAGTTTCTGCAACCACAGGGCGTGGGGTCGCAAGGTGTGGTCTCATATCCTGCGACCACACGTGCAACCACACCCTCCCTGGAAACTTTTCGATGGCATGTGGTCGGACATGTGTGTCTCGTGTGGTCGCACATCATGCGACCACACGTGTGATGGTCGACCTTTCACTCTCAACTCTAATTCTTTCATGCTCAGATTCCTTGGCTTATCATTATGGTCCTTCTTATGATTGTTCAATAACTAGAACTAGTATTTTTATACAAAATCCATTGTCCACATAATTTCTTCCACGGATTCTATTGAAATTTGTCCATGGATTAATGATTTGGGTTTCTCCTAAATCCTATCTTCTTCATGAACTATTCTAGGCTCTCAATTTAACATGGGAAATATGTTCATACCTTAAGCTTGCTAAAGATTCAGAGTTTTCTCTAAATTTTTCTGCTCCTTAATCTTCCTCTTCAATTTTCCTTCTCTTCCTTCTCTTCTCTTTCTCTCACTTTCAGTTTGAGTTCTAAAAGAGTGAAAAAGGCTAAGGGACGTCCTATTTATAGAGGAAAACCCTCCATAATATGCCCTAATGAGTTTAGGAAAGAACCCCCTTCGGATTAGGAAGGTTTCCTAAGTTTGGTTTCTGACTGGGTTCGTGTGGTCAGAGGTGGGGTCGCAGAATCCGTCGACCACACCTTCTGAAACATACGACCACATGACCAAAATTCATGTGGTTGCACTATTTTGAGGTGTGGTCGGTCACACCTGTTTAGGTATGCGACCACACACTCATAATTGACTGTTTTTGGGTTGATTTCATACCTGGTCTTGTGGTTTCTTCAAGCACTTGGTCCACTTGGCCCGACCATGATAGGAAGACCTGATACAAAGTGGTAAGACCAGTTAGTTCGATACGGGTCTTACATGTCGCCTTGGGAGAGTGCATAATGTGGCAGTGATCTGCCACATTTTCAAAAAGGAACCCCCTAATAAGAGCCTTTGATTATTTTTTTATTGGATACGCCCTGAATTTGTACTGTTGTAGCGACCACGTGTCCATGCCCGTCGATCTCCTGGGTCATTCGAACCTTTGAACATTAAATGCAGTGCAATTTGAGTACACGTCTCTTGCTCTGAATGTTTACCCTAATGTGTCCCATTTCCCCAAAAAAAAAAATTTGGCTACCCAACTTATATCTATATTAATTTTGAAATCCACATGAAGTGAGGATGACAGAAATATGCGTTCCTTGCTATTGTTGTACTGTACTAACCTTGTTATGTTTTCTATCATGGGGGAAGGGGAGTTACTTCACCAATGTGGTTAGTTGTATCGGGTAATGGATGAATGCTACTTTTGTACTTGTTTAACTGGACTATATATTGTATCCACCAATCCAAACTCCAAAAACTTGGACTGTGATGCATCTCCATGTCTGCTTCTGTATTTGTTTGAAAGCTAGGGGGGTTCATGACTGCCTTTTGATATAGTTTAAACTTCAAATCATCAAATCAGCATTTTTTTTTTGGGTTTTCCAAAGATTTCTGATTTTATATATTCTTGGAAAATCAACATCCTTCAAATCAGCATTTTTTTTTGGGTTTTCCAAAGATTTCTAATTTTATATATTCTTGGAAAATCAGCTCAACTAGGTAAAATGGGTTGAACCAGATCAATCCGGAAATGGAGTCCTTGGTGGTTTATGACCAGTTCGGTTTAATTCTTTTTTAATTCTTTTTATTATTACAGGCTGCCAGAGATAATTTTTTGGCATATACCAAATGCGGCTTATAAAGAGGTTGCTCCAAAGTCTGCAATACAATAGCCTTGTGTTATTACCTACTGTAAGATGGCAGTAAGTATTCCTCCTCCCCAAAATAAAAAACACATCTTGACAATGGATATGAAAATTAAAAAAAAAAAATCAGCTACCCCCCATAATAGTTTCGAAACATCATCTAGCACCTATACCTTTCAGAAAACATCAACTACACCCAAGTAACTGATGAAGGAGATGGAAATCAACGTTAGACATTTTTACCCTTTTATTTTTTATTGAAAATTTTTAAAAACTAGTAAAATTACTAATATAACCCTTCTCTTTGCTTTCCTCTTTCCTTCCCCCATCGTTCTTCCCTCTTGTGTAGCCATGGCATCTGAACCATGGGGACTGGCCAGAGAAAGCAGAGAAGAAGACGAGAGAAATTTTTTTTTTCTCTCCAGTGATGGCCCCATTGTCCAATGGAAAATACTTTAAAATCACTAGTGGATTTTAAACATCAACTACAACCAATGTTTGAATTGCAATTTACTTTAAAATCACTGGTGGATTCATCTGAAACTTTCAGATATGAATGAATGTGAAAATTAAGACAGAATTCAAGAAACTGTGAGGGAATTTCCCGAAGGATTCGAAAATACTCATATTCAATTTTGAGCTATTGCTTCACTAAACTATATAAAAATAAAAATAAAACTATAAATTTAATTTGCCCTCACTACAGGAGAAAAATAATTAATTCAGTAGATAAATCCAAATAAAAAAAGTGAAAAAGTTGTTCAAACAATGGCAACAACCAAAGTGCATGAACCCTGAGATGTCCAGCTCCAATACCTAGCCCTATATAAACCCCACCCTTGCTCTCTCCCCTCCACCCACGTAGTCCCACACAGACAGCGTGACTCACAGAAACAGAGTGAGAGCAGAAGAGCTGAAGTAAAGAAGAGGACTACCTAGAAAGGGGTGTGAAAATGCCTTCTTCTTTGTCTTCTCTGACTCTCATCTCTAGATGCTCTGTTTTCCCAAAACAGAAATCCTCAATTGAGTCTCTCAAGCTCTTTGTCTCTGATCTCCCCATGCTTTCATGCCAATACATACAGAAAGGGGTTCTCTTCACTCGCCCTCCTATCTCCATAGAAGCTCTCGTGTATCTCCTCTAATGAGGCCTCTCTCAGACACTCACGCATTTCCCAGCTCTCACTAGCCATCTCACCACTGACTCTGCTGGATTCGTTCACGTGACCTGCAACAATGCTGGCATTGATTTCTCTCCAAGTGCTTCCTCATCGATGATAGTGCCAGAGGTAACCTTACGCATCATGACGACGGAATTGACATTCTTCTTCCTCCCTCGTTTCTCCCTCGCCGGAAAAATTAAATCAGAAACCTAAGAAGGAAGAGGAGGGTAGATTTGGAGAAGAAGAAGAGAAGGAAGAAGAGGGTAGATCTGGAGAAGAAGAAAAAAAAATGGGATTTAGAGATTTAGGGTTTTACCCTCCTTAAGTGAAGGAGGGTAAAACCGTCTTTCAACATTTCTTTTGAGGTATTATGGTCCAATTCAAATTCACTTTTGGATGACATCAGCAACTAATAGGATTCATTTAATGGAGTGAATCTATTTAATTAGCAATGGTAAACATTTGGGTGGTAGTTGATGTTTTTTGAAAGCTGTGGGTGGTAGATGATGTTTCGAAACTATTTTGGGGGGTAGCTGATTTTATTTTTTCTTAAATTCAATTTTGATTTGCAGAGGGCGTTTGGGACTCCCAATAATTTTTGGGCATGAAGCATTCGGGTAATTCCAGTTTCAATTTCTTTTAAAAACCCATCTTTGTAGTCCTGATATTGATTTTGTTCTTTCAATCTCTTAAAGAGTTGTGGAGAGCGTAGGTGACATGTAAATGAGGTAGAGAAAGGGGATATAGTGGTTCCAGTGTTCTTGGCAAATTGTGGAGTTTGTAGAGACTGCAAGTCAGAGAAGAGTAATATCTGTTAGAAGATCCCCTTTGGGGTAGACCCAGGAATGTCAAAGGATAGAGGCAGCTATTAGGGAAAACACAAGACTTTTCCCTCCTGTATGCAAACCAATGGATATACACAACCATAAATATACGTACAGAGATATAGTAGCAGAAATAAATAGAGACAATTAAACCACAAGAGACAACAATTTTTATGTGAAAAACCCTTCCAAGATGAAAGGGAAAAAACCATGGGACATAGTCCAGATAAATCTCCACTATGATAATGATGGGTATACAATACAATCATCTCTAGTCACAGCTAGAGGTTACCAATCTCCAAGAGAAATAACCCACTCTTAGATAATACAAATAATTCACCAAAACAATTAGTGGTAATCCAAAATCACAAGAATACTCTCACCTTGATGCCTACGTAACAAAGACTGAGAAAAACTGTCACCTTTCTCTCTTCCCCGAATAAGGAGAATGCCGTGACACCATAGTCACGTACGAGGTATAAGAGCTTCTTACTATCTCTCCTTCCTTTACTCCAATTACTCACACTAGCAAAAGAGTAGAGAAGGAATTTTGATCCTAGCTTTGACTCCCGGAATTTCTAACTCTTAGTTTTACTCACAGGAACTCATGGTTTTTCTTCTGTGGTTTTAGAAACTCACAAACTCCAGAATTTTTGGCCACCTTCTACATAAGGCCTTTTTATAGAGAGTGAGATAAGAGAAAGGGATTGAGAGGTGATGTAGAGAAACGGCCTTTTTGAAAATTCCTTCTCAAGAAGGAAACATGGGTGGGTCTCTCTACCCTCGTGGGTGAGGAGGAAACCCAACAAACTCCCTCTTCGACTCACGAGAGGAGATCTACCAAACATAAACCTGTCATGCTTCTGCAAAAGTCATGCTTCGCCTTGGGTATTTCTTTTGTCATCATATCTGCACTATTCTTATTAATATGGATCTTCTCAACCTGTAGCTGCTTCTATTCTAATATATCACATATCCAGTGATACCTCACATCAACATGCTTGGTCTTATAATGGAAACTAGGATTCCTATTGAAGTGAATGATACTCTGACTGTTACAATGAACAATATACTTGTCTTGTGTCAGACCCAGTTCTTGAATAAACCTCTTCATCTATAACATCTCCTTACAAGCTTCCACTATAGCAATATACTTAGCTTCTGTTGTTGACAAAGCTACACACATCTGTAACTTGGACTACCATGACACTGCTCCCCCTGCAAAAGTAAACAGGTAGCCCAATGTCGATTTTCTTGAGTCGATATTGTCTGCCATAACTACATCTGTGTACCCCTGTAACACAAGTTTATCAATACCAAAATATAAACATGCATTGGATGTACCTTTGAGATATCTCATAATCCATTTGACTGCTTCTTAGTGTTCTTTGCCAGGATTGGTAATAAATCTGCTCACAACTCCAACTGTATATGCAATATCAGGTCTCGTACATACCATTGCATACATTAAACTTCCTACAACTGATGCACAGAGAATTTTCTTCATTTCTGTTCTTCCTTGCTCAGTTGAAGAACTCTGCTCACTACTCAATCTAAAGTGACCTACAAGTGAGGAACTGACAGACTTTGCTTTCTCCATATTGAACCTTTCAAGTACTTTCTATATGTTCCTTTCCTGTGATAGCCATATTTTGCCTGCTTTTCTATCATGAGAGATCTGCATACCTAAAATTTATTGTGTTGGTCCCAAGTCCTTCATATCGAAAGACTTGCTCAACTCTTTCTTTAACCTGTCAACTTTATTGACATCTTGTCCAACAATCAACATGTCATCAATATAGAGTAAAAGAATAATGAAATCACCTTCAGAAAATTTCTTAATAAATACACAATGATCTGTAAATGTTCTTGTGTACTCATGATCCATCATAAATGAATCGAACTTCTTATAGCACTATCTTGGAGCCTGTTTTAAACCATACAAGCTCTTCCTTAACCTGCAAACCAATATGTTTTTTACCTTTAACTTTGAAATATTCTGGCTACTCAATGTAGATCTCTTCCTCCAAATCACCATGAAGAAAGGTTTTCTTGACATTAAGTTATTAAACTTCTAAATTCAAACTTACAGCTAAACCCAACACAACTCGAATAGATGACATTTTCACAATAGAAGAAAAAATTTCATCAAAATCAATTCATTTTGTTTGTCCAAAACCCTTTACAACCAATTTTTCCTTGTACCTTGGTTGTGAGCTGTTCTGCTCTGTCTTCAACCAAAATACCCATTTATTCTTAAGTGTCTTCTTACCCTTAGATAGTTTTTACTAAATCATAATAATGATTCTTATGCAAAGAATCCATCTCGTCTTACATAGCTTTTAGCCACTCAATTTTATGCTCATATGTATGTGCTTCTTCAAAGCAATCTGGTTCACCTGCATCTGTCAGCATAATATATTCTTATGTTGAATACCTGGTAGATGGTTGTCGCTTCCTATTTGATCTTTTTACCTGAGGCTCAACTAGTGGCTCTGGAGGGGACTGCTCCCCCTATTCATCATCACCTATTTCATCTATGAGAATACCATCATTACGATTTTGCACATCTCCCCCATCATCATCTACCATGGGTAGAGGAACTGGATCAAGATCGATCAGGTCATCAACAAATGGTTGAGACTTTTCAATTTTTTCAAAGTCTTCAATTGTTTGATCTTCAAGAAAGATCATATATTTGCTTCTTATAATTTTCTTCTCAATAGGATCATATAACTTGTATCCAAATTTTTCATCTGCACATCCCAAGAAAATACACTGCTTTGACTTATCGTCAAGCTTTGATCGCTCATCTTTTGGAACATGCACAAATACCTTGAAACCAAATACTTTCAAATGATCATAGGAAACATCTTTTTTGCTCCACACCTTTTTAGGAACATCTCCATTCAAAGGGACTGATGGAGATAAATTAATTAAATAGACTACAGTACGCATCGCTTCTCCCCAATAACACTGTGCCAACTTCGCTTGTGAAAGCATACACCTGATTCTTTCTATAATAGTGCAATTCATCCTTTCTGTAACACCATTATACTGTGGGGTCTTGGAAACTGTCTGCTCATACTGAATACCCTGACTACTGTAGTACTTCTTAAATGGACTAATGTACTCACCACTATTATCTGAACGAATGCATTTGAGAGATTTTTTTGTTTCTCTTTCAATCATAGGATGAAAATTTTTAAACACTTTCAAAACTTGATATTTGGTTTTCAAAGTATATGCCCATATTTTTCTAGAAGCATCATCTATGAAAGTAATAAAGTAAGAAGCACCACCAAGTGTTTTCACTTTTATAGGACCACAAACTTCAGAATGTATCAATTCTAAAATGTTTCTTATTCTATGAAAATAATTCTTTAGGAAAGTGACACGATGTTGTTTACCAACTAAGCAATGAACACAACGATTCAGAGGCATACCTTTCATGTCTGGAAGAAGGTTGTTTTTTGTGAGGATCTGCATCCCTTTCTCACTCATGTAACCAAGTCATCAATGCCACAAATTTGTAACAGATTCATCCTTTGTTGCGTTCACTTCAGTCTTGCACACTTGTATTTTTGTGTTATACAAAGTGCAGCACTTGTTTCCTCTCGCCACCACTAAAGAACCTTTAACAAGTTTCCATTGACCATTACCAAAGTGATTGTGATAACCTTCTGCATTTAACTTTTGTGCAGAAATCAAATTCAGACAGAGTTCTAGAATATGTCTCACATCTCTGAGAGTCAATTTACATCCAACATTTGTCTCAACATTCACATCATCTATCCCCATAATTTTTTAAACACTATTGTTTCCCATTCTTACAATACCAAAATCACCTATCTTGTAAGAGATAAATAATTCTCTGCGAGGGATAATATGGTACGAAGAACAAGTATCAACAATCCAATCTGAGTTATGACATGAGAATGCAAGACAAGATTCTTCACAACCTAAGATAATAATAGTATCTCCATTTGAGCTAACGACAGCAGTATCTTCATTTTTCTCTTCCCTATATTTTCTTTCTTGGAATCTCTCTTGAGTTTCCTGCACTCATTTTTCATATGTCCTACCTTTTTACAGTAGTGAGATATGACCCCTTGTCTTGATTTGGATCTCTCTGTTGACGTTCCACGGTCTTGATGTTTTCTGTATTTGCTTCTCCCCTGATTTTTTGTGACAAGTGTCTCTTATTGAGATGAACCTGAAGATTTTCTTCTTGTTTTTTCATTTAATAGACTTCCTATTACTTGACTCATGCTGAGCTTTCCATCTAGCGTAAAATTGCTAAGAGACACTACCAGTGTCTCCCAACTGTCTAGTAATGAACTGAGCAGTAACAAGGCATGTAACTCATCATCTAACACAATCTTCATGGAGGATAGTTGACTCACAATACTCTATACCTCATTTAAATGTTTTACAACTGAGTGTCCATCTCTGTACTTTAGGTTCACAAGCTTTCTGATCAGAAATACTTTATGACCAACAGTCTTCCTTTCTTACAGACTTTCTAATTTATTCCATAGTAACTGTGCCAACGTCTCTGTGGAGACATGATGGAAAACTGTGTCGTCCAACCATTGTCAAATAAATCCAATAGTTTTTCGGTTCAAGGTCTTCCAATCGACATCAAACAAAATTTTCGATTTTGCCGTATCACCCTGTACGGGTCCGTACACTTCCTTACAATATAATAAGTCTTCCATCTTTGCTTTCCAAATCATCCAGTTGCTTCCATTCAAACTAATCATCTGTATCGGGGTTCCTCCATTGTTCACACATGGTAATAGAGCTTAGCTCTGATACCACTTATTAGGGAAAACACAAGACTTTTTCCTCTTGTATGCAAACCAACAAATATACATGACCACAAATATACGCACAGAAATATAGCAGCAGAAATAAATAGAGACAATCAAGCCACAAGTGATAGCAATTTTTACGTGGAAAACCCTTCCAAGGTGAAAGGGGAAAAACCACGAGACCTAGTCCAAGTAAATCTGTACTATGATAATAATAGGTACACAATACAATCCTCTCTAGTCACAGCTAGAGGTTACCAATCTCCAAGAGAAATAACCCACTCTTGGGTAATACAAATAATTCATGAAAACAATTGGTGGTATCCAAAATCACAAGAATACTCTCACCTTCATGCCGACGTAACAAAGACTGAGAAAAACTGTCACCTCTCTCTTCGCTAAACAGGGAGAATGTCGTGACGCCATAGTCACGTATAAGGTATAAGAGCTTCTTGCTATTTCTCTTTCCTCCACTCCAATTACTCACACTAACAAAAGAGTAGAGAAGGAATTTCGATCCTAGCTTTGGCTCTCGGAATTCCTAACTCTCAGTTTTACTCACAGGAACTCGCGCTTTTTCTTATGCGGTTTTAGAAACTCACGAACTCCAGAATTTTTGGCCGCCTACATGAAGCCTTTTTATAGAGAGTGAGATAAGAGAGAGGGATTGAGAGGCGGTTTCTCTAAACCGCCTTTTTGAGAATTCCTTCTCAAGAAGGAAACATGGGTGGCCACGTGGGTGAGGAGGAAACCCAACAGCAGCAGATTTAGTGATCAACCATTTTTTGTGTGTTTCAAGCTTCTCTAAGTATACTGTGGTGGACATAACTCACTTGGCTAAGGTCACTCATCCCATCGCTGTTGACAAAGCTTGCCTGGTCAGCTGTGGTTTTTCCACTGGTTAGTCTTTCATTAATCTCTTCTGTTTCACAATGGTTGGCCATTATCACTCCATCAAATTTTCACTCATCAAATTTCATATTGAATAGTATTGATCAAGAAAATGAATTCAGGAACATAAGATCTTCTTTGGTTTTATGGGTTTCTCAAAACAAAGTGAGATCAATGATTAGGGGGGAAAATTCCAGGATGGTTGGATCTGGTTTTGCTACTTACTAATGAAAATGCAGGTGATGGAGCAGCAACAAAGATGGCTAAAGTGGGAAAAGGGTGAAAATGCAGGTGATGGAGCAGCAACAAAGATGGCTAAAGTGGGAAAAGGGTCCACAGTCGCCATTTTTGGACTTGGAGCAGTTGGACTTGTGGTATGTGTTGGGCCCCCCATCCCTCATTCCAAAATTTCAATTCCGTGTTCAGGTCACATTAGAAATGTCAGATAAAGGTGGGATAATATCTGGGATATACCTAATTCTAAAATATGTTTGTGCAGGAAAATTAGAGAAAAGTGCTTTTGAAGGCTATTTGTTCTGGTTTTGAGGAAACTACTCAGCCATTTGTGTGTTGGAGTACTGAGCCGTACTTCAAATAAATTGTTATATGCGCATTTGTGACATGGGTTCTAGTGGACCCTTGTAGATATAGAAATAAATGAGTGTCTAGATAATAATGGTTGTTGCTGCACTTGTTTGGAGAGTCTTTCTTCAGCGTAAACTTTGAGGATGTGCAAGTATAACCATAGTTGGGGTCTAATGAAAGATGTGAACAATCGTAGCAAACACTCATGGATGAACTCTGTTGTAGCATATAAATATTTCACAGCATTTGCTACAAATGTCATAACTCAACCCCGATGGTAGGTAGCTTCAGTGGCACATTTGCAGCGTACGTATGAGGAATTGCCCATGAATGTTATCGCGGGCATTTATGTGATCTAAGACGCCGCCATCGAGCAATGTTCCTGTAGTGGATCAAGTATATCAATTTCGTTTACTCACTAACTTTCTAATTTAATATCCTACTTTCCTTACCCTTGCATGGTAAAGAAGAAGTATATTTCCATCTCTCCTAGTGGTGATTTGGAGATATTCTTTATAACGACTCAATCCATAGTCCTAGGATGTGATTAACCTAATTAAGTTTTATTTCATTTAAATTATGCATAGTTTTAGGTGACTTGCATCATGATTTTCTGTGGTTACTCATCATGCATTTAGTTTTATTATTTTATTTAGATTTAATAGGATTATTTTAAGCAATTAATTTTTATTTATTTCTTAATCTCGCATGATACCAATCCACTTTAGAGACCAAAAATCATTTTAGTTCATGCATCCATGCATTTTCTAAGATTTTATCTCACTTGAGATTCTCTCTCTTACGCTGCAAGTCTGCCAAAATGGCCAGCCATGGTGCTTCCCATCTATTTCTTTATGTGTTGTACGTTTTGATGTCATTATAAAGAATTCATCATCTCAATATCGAACAAACAAATCCAAACGAAGACCAGATTTATCTGGGTGGACTGGGATGCCTAACATCTTCCTAGAACCATATCCTAGTTTGTTCCCAAAATCTCTACTTTCGACTAATTGCCTATCTACGGATTGTACATGTTCAGTTTATGGATCATAGATCTCAATTTAGATGGCAACTCCAAAAAAACACACTTAAATCAATCGAGATCCTGCTGCCCTTACAATGGCGACTCCGTTGTGAACTTGTCATACTTAATGATCTTGGCTTTTTATGTTCGTTTTTGGATAAGAATTTCTGTTTCTCTGCAATTACTAGTTATTTTCATATGTTTTATGATTTAATAAATTGTTGCATCACTATTGCACGCACACACCCCCGTGGCTTAGCCAAGTGGCCAACGGTTTCATGGAGTTATCCTCAAACAAACAAGTGGTGTAGCAATGGGCCCGACTTGTAAGAAGGAGTGCGGTTTATCTGTTAACGAAACCACAACATATGGTCTTGTACCTTCGGATATATAAAAAGGGCTTGCGATACCATTTGATCACTATGCGTAGACATTGAGTAAGAGGTATATTAGCATCCCTGCTATTAGTAACCTGTAGTGTCCTAAACCAACTGCTTACCACTGATTGGGTATTTTCGGACCATTCCAGTTAGTTACACACACTATATATATTGAAGAACACGAAGGTACGAGAACAAATAATTCTCTCATTTCACTTATTCTCATACTCAAACCGTATCCCATTCACAGAAGTATTTTTCCTTATTATACTTCATACTGCTTGATCAGAGGACTGACTTAACCGTCGAAGTGGCCACTGGACTATCTAGTCCGCCCCTTAGTGAATTCTACTTTGATTTCAGGATCTTATCCACAACTCGACTATAACCAAAGATAAGTTGATTACTACGTGGCCAACTCGGATGCTAAAAAAACAACTTGGTTACACTGTGTATAACTCTGCCAGCAATTCATGTCAGCTAGACCAGTTTTTAGCATCAATAAGTCCCACAGAAGAAATAAGCTTTACAATCTTAGAAACCCCAGTAAAAAATCCCGTCTTCCCAAAAAACTAGAGTACAAATCCAGCACTCAACAAAATCGTAAAGCAACTTCAAACCCGAAAAGTTATTCACACAATCTCTAGACCCAACTCAGCAAAGACACAAAATTATTCACATGATCCCGGAGAAAAGGGTTTGTCAATTTGTAGACGAACCCTTTTCTTTGGCAAAATTTGATTTGCAGGGTCAACGATGAAGGTAAACAGTAATGGTATTGTATTTCGTAAATTTGGGTTTTGAGAGAAAATAAAACGGTAAATTACTATTGTTCAAAAGATAATATTTTTACTTTTACTTCGACATCATTTAGCAGACAGATCGGAATCTGAATCGTCTCCTATGCATACTATAAGGAAAAATATCCTAGATGATTCTCAATGTTACTGTTAACCTCATACCAAAAATGAAAACATATCACGAATATCATGTCAATTGTTGTTTAATCTAAGAAATTAAGAAGAGCGTCATACATTTTGTTTAACGATTTGAAAATATATTTTGTTGAAGCACTCTACCTTTGATGAAATACTCTTTCTTTTGTTGAAGAACCTTTGATGATTAGACAAACAAAGCCACTTGATTTCCAAGGATCTCACAAGCAATCAGGGTGCTCACCCCAGCTGGACAGGTATACCATATCTTGGTATTTTGAACTTTTTCCTCCCCTTGCCTGTGTGACCTTGAGATGTTTTATATCTCTAGGGTGGAGATGACCAGCCATAAAGTCCAACCCTAAGTGAGATGCTAGCCTCCTAATGTCATATCCAGATTGCCTTTTGGCATACCTTGACAATTACCACAAGTGCCCCTAAATAATAAATAGGGACACAAAATACAAAACTGCCATTTTTTATAAAACCAAAAAGATTTTGCAAAGAAAAATAAAATAAATAATATTTTATATTTATAAATAAAAAAAATATTTGATGCAAAATCAAACATGATAACATTATTCAAATTGGCAGTTTGTAGGTACGCGTACACTCTTATAATTGTCAAGTCACTGGCAATGAACATTAGGCACTAAGTGTAAGCACCCCATTTTTGCCATCCCCAGCATGAACAAGAGTCTTGATGGGCATGTTCAGAAGGGTTGCGGGTCAATTCAAGGTTTGGACGATAAGTGGTGATTTCAAAGTTGATTTTGGCAGGCCCTACAGCAAGGTCATGGAAATACCTTCGAAATGATACCAGAATCATTCAATTCCGATATCAAACGAAGAAGATGTCGCGATTTTAGTCAGATTGAAATTCGCTTATTAAATCCAAGGGCTTTTCGGTAAATTATCATAAATTAAGGATTTATTGGGCAAATTATCGTGATGTCCACCCACTAAGGTCACCACTCAACGTACACGTGGTCTTATCATGAAGAACTTCACAGACCATATGTGCACTGACCGTCGAGAGACTAGTCCACATGTCTCCCATAGTCTGAGCAATTTTGACTTGCACCCCTCAAACCTATCATGGTCCAATCAATGCCTATGTAAATACATAGCGCATCATGATAGGTGCGATCAAGCCAAGGACTACAAAGTGGCTCATTTGAATAATCATCTGCAAAACCAATCTATTAATACAATAGACAAAAAACAATGGTATCATATAACAAATTTATAAGCCACAAAACATGTAAACCACATGTCACATATATATACCTCAAAATTGAGATAGAGATGCCTAAAGAGAATACATAAAAATAACATAGTAAACCTGTGTTGGGCCACACAAATCCAACAGTCTCCCACTTGGCCTAACACAATCCCAAAGCCATTACATGTTTAGTAAATACACCAAAAGATAAATATTTTGTAAAGGGATCAGTCAAGTTTGATTGAGATGACACTCTCTCAACAACTACATCATTTTTCTTAATAACATCACGAATGTAATGATATCGACCTTCAATGTGCTTGGCCCGAGAATGACACTTTGGGTCTTTAGTGATGGCTATCGTAGAATTATTATCACACAAAAGTGGAATAGATTTTTCCACACAATCTACTATCAGCAATTCCAATAGAAACTTTCGAAGGTACACAGCTTCTTTAGCTGCCGCATTCAATGCAATATATTCAGCTTCCATAGTAGACTGAGAAATACATTCTTGTTTCTTGCTCTTCCAAGCAATAGCTCCACCACAAAAAGTGAACACAAAACCAGAGGTAGATTTTCTACTATCACACATCCTTGATAATCAGAATCAGAATATCCAAGGATAGTCAGATGATCAGAACAATAAGTCAATCTAAAGCCTTTTGTTTGCTTTAGATACCTCAGGATCCATTGAATAGCAATCCAATGCATTTTACCAGGATTACTCTGAAAACGACTGATCATACTAACTGCAAACGCTATGTCTGGCCGAGTACAGATCATAGCATACATCAAGCTCCCCACAACAAAGGCATAAGGACACAATGAATCATTTAATTTTTCCGTTGGAGACTTAGGACTATCATTTTGGGAAATTGGTCTGAGATAATTATAAAGAATTTGTCCTCCCACACAATCAGTCATGTGGAACCTCGTTAGCATAGTATCAATATATTTCTCTTGAGACAAGCTTAGTTTTCTTTGCTGACGGTCTTGCTCAATTTTGATACCCAGAATATTAGAAGCTTCACCCAAGTCTTTCATTTCAAATGTGATAAATAACCATTGTTTCACTTCTATCAACATGTGGACATCATTTTCTGCAAGTAGAATATCGTCAACATATAAAGTAAGATATGCAACTTTATGCCCTTCCTTCTTCACATAAATGCAAGATTCAGAATTATTTTGTATGAATCCAATGCCCACAACAGAATCATGAAATCGTAAATTCCATTGCCTTGAAGCCTGTTTCAGCCCATATATAGATTTTTCTAATTTGCATACTTTGTCTTCATCTCCAGTGGAAATAAAACCTTCACGCTGATCCATATAAACATCTTCATCAAGATTACCATTCAAGAACGCCGTCTTCACATCCATTTGATAAAGTTCAAAATCAAAATATGCAACCAAAGCCAACACAGCATGCACAGATTGTATCCTTACTACTGGTGAAAAAGTTTCATCATAATCAACACCATATTCTTGAGTGTAACCCTTAGCTACAAGTCTAGCTTTGAACTTCTCAATATTTCCATGCATATCCTTCTTTCTTTTGAATATCCACTTGCAACCAACAACTTCAGTGTTCACAGGCCTATCAATCAACCTCCACACACCATTCTTATACATAGATTTGATTTCTTCATTCATGGCACTAATCCATTGTTGAGAATCAACATCTGACATAGCTTGTGAATAAGTAATAGGATCATCTACAACTTCATTAATGGTCACTCTTTCATATGATTCTCCCAAATAAACATAATAATCTGACATGTCTGGAGCTTTTGATGTCCTTCCACTTCTTCTTAAGGGCTCAAAATATTGCTTATCTTGATTGGTATTCGAAGAAATTATAGGAGTTGAGGACCCCTCAATGACAGAGTCTTGATGACCTCCATTAGTGTCTACTAACTCCTCCAAAACACTTTTATCGACATCATCAGAACTCCCACTATCAAATCGATCTTCTAAGAATGTCACATTTCTGCTTTCCAGTATCACTCTATCCTCAGGATCATATAATCTATATCCTTTGGAGCGATGAGGATACCCAACCATGACACACCTTTTAGTTTTTTATAGTAATTTATTTCTATTTGGGTCAGGAATCAAAACATGAGCAATACAGCCCCAAACCCGAATATAAGCAACACTTGCTTGCTTACCATAAAATAATTCATATGGGGTAGAATTTACTGCTTTGGTGGGAACTCTATTTAAAATATGCATTGCTGCATATAATGCCTCTCCCTAAAAAGAGGTTGGCAAATTACCTCTTGCCATCATTGATCGAACCATATCTAATAGAGTTCGATTTCGTCTTTCTGTAATTTCATTAGCCTCTGGAGTATGAGGTGGAGTACGAAAATGTTTAATACCATTTTCAAGACAATACAACTCAAAGTCATCAGACATATATTCTCCACCTCGATCTGAATTTAGTGACTTAATCACTTGTCCAGTCGTCTTTTCAGCTTCAAGACGAAATGATTTGAAAAACTCCAAAGCCTCCCACTTATGTTTCAACAGATGTACAAAACCAAATCTAGAAAAATCATCGGCGAAAGTAATAAAATAACGAAAGCCACCTCTTGCACTAATGCTCATAGGTCCACATACATCAGTATGAACCTTTTCTAACACATGAGCACATCTTTCACCTTTTGTATAGGATTTCTTGGTCATTTTACCAGAAATACAACTTTCACAAGTGAGAAATTTTTCTAGAATCACTCCAGTCAAAACGCCAGAATTAATCAATCTGTCAATTCTATTTATATTGATATGTCACAACCTCAAATGCCAAAGATAAGTAGCATTATCTTTTATATCAAGTTCAACATTGCATATAACATTACCACATAATTGCACTTGATACATATTGTTATTTCTAAAACCATGCAACACAACTTTATCATTTTGCTTCATCAAAAACCTTCCATTACCAAAATAAAATTCATATCCAAACTTGTCCAACATTGAAACAGATAACAAGTTTCTTCTAAGACTAGGTGCATACAAACATTCAACTAAATCAAAATTTGTTCCATCATTCAGTTTCAATTCAAAAACTCCAACTCCTTCAATATGCGTCTTATCATCATTTCTCATGTAAATGAAACTGGTACTATTACTTATTCTCTTGAGTTCCTTAAACCCCTGCAAGGTATTAGAAACATGCACAGTAGCTCCAGAATCAGCCCACCAAGATCCAGACTTAATAATGGTAGTATTTATCTCATCAAGAATCAAGGTGGCAAACATACCTTGGCCTTGCTTTCCACTAGACTTTAAGAAAGAATAGCATTGAGCCTTCTTATGTCCTGGCTTCTTACAAAAATAACAAACTATCTGTCTGGATTTAAATTCAACATTTTGTCTTACTTTGATGCCCTTCTTCTTTTGCCAATCTTGTTTTTTCTTTACAAACTTTTTCTTCTTCTGATATTTCATTTCATGTGTTGGCTTATCTGCATTCCCATCAATAGCATTGACCACAAAATTCTTCTTTCTTATCTTAGCATCTTCATGATCAGTGACTTTAGATAAGAGATCATCAACAGTCCAATCCAAACCAGACATAAAATAAATTTGCCTTACAGTTTCATAAGAATCAGGCAAAGAAGATAAAATAGTGGATATCTTAGTTTTCTCATCAACAGACCTTCCTTGCAAGCCTAACTCATCAGCAATGGCAATCATGTTGTTTACATGCTCTCTGGCATCCCCTCCTTCTGACAATTTAGTTCTGATAAATTTTTCCCATAAGCCTTCAATATGCTGACTAGATTTCTTACCAAATTTCAATTCAAGACTATCAAGAATGACTTTGGCAGATACACTATTCATATAGCCAACCATAAGAGAATCTACCATGTATCCCAACATTAAATATTTCACTTTATTATCTGTCGCTGTCCATTTTTCATAGGCAACCTTAGCAGATTTGGTAGAATGCACATCAGGCACAGGAGGACATTCCTCTTGAATACAAAAAGAAAAATTATGAAAGCCAATGAACAAGTCAATTCTACGCTTCCATTCAGCATAATTGGGTCCAATCAAGATGCAGTTTTTCATAATATCAGACATGTTCAAAGAGCTAGACGATCCTGCCATCTGTCATAAGCATGCAATATGCATAATAAGCTTGGAGACTAAAGCCCATTCCATTTGCATAAACACAATGCAACATTGATCATTTGATGGGATAATAACAAAACAACAAAGAGACCTATGATTTCTTGAATCCCTCCCGTATCTGATGGGCGTAGGGAAGAACCCAATAGATCAAGGCTCATAAAGAATTAATTGAACTTTAATATAAAGATATGTTAAATTCGTCCCGTATCCGATGGGCGTAGGAAAGAATTTAACCTATCACCGTGTCTATTCGATGAACAGTGACACAAGGGGTTTACATGTCCATCCACAGTCTTATCTCATCCATGTGATTAATCGATGGGTGTCAACATGTCTAAGCATCGGAACTATGAATGAAACAACCCCAAACTCAATTTACACAAGATATTCAAACTAACTCCCACTGAAATTGGGATTAGATAAAAATAAATATATATTAGATTACATATGAATTCAGCTTAAAATTGAAGACCCAATTAGTAGGCACAATATAGCTTGAAAAACAAACATGACATTACCACATGTACCATTATTACGCACTTGGCTTGATAGCTTGATGATTTAATGGCTTAATGACTAAGTGGCTTGATGGCTAAATAATAATGACTTTATGTCTTCTTAGAAGTTCCATCTTCCAACATCCCAAAATGTGAGTATTAATTCTCCATCCCTCTATTATGACAAGGTAAATCAAAAGATAAGTCTTTTAAAATTCCATGATGGTTTATCAATTTTAAGATGAAGTGTCAACGCACCATTTTATCTTCCTCATAAAGTTTCTAATAAAATTTTTTTTTATTTAAAAAAAAACTTTTCAAGTCCCAATAAGACTCTTCATTTCTAATTTATGGGATATTCAACATTAATGATGATAAATTCATCATAGCTATTAAACAAAAATTATTAGACTGTTCATTTTTCATTTCTTGTTTTCTAATTTATGAGATATTATTAATAAGCATAAATGATGATAAATTCATCATAGCTATTAAACAAAAATTATTAGACTGTTCATTTTTCATTTCTTGTTTTTGGAGAAAGCTTTAGAGAAACACAAACCATGTTTAACACAATCAACTAAAATTACTATGAAGACGTCACAATTTGTCATAAGAAGAAAAACAAAAAGAAAACAACCACTACTCGTTGATATAATCAAACACATCTATGAGAAACAGAGACAATTCTAGGATATGAATCTTAGACAAGGAGAATTTTAACAGAACCGTCATGCTTGTGCTATAAGGAAAAACATCCTAGATGATTCTCAATGTTACTGTTAACCTCATACCAAAAATGAAAACATATCACTAATATCATGTCAATTGTTGTTTAATCTAAGAAATTAAGAAGAGTGTCATACCTTTTGTTTGACGATTTAAAAATATATTTTGTTGAAGCACTCTACCTTTGATGAAAAATTCTTTCTTTTGTTGAAGAACCTTTGATGATTAGACAAACAAATCCACTTGATTTTCAAGGATCTCACAAGCAATCAGGGTGCTCACCCCAGCTGGACAGGTATACCATATCTTGGTATTTTGAACTTTTTCCTCCCCTTGCCTGTGTGACCTTGAGATGTTTTATATCTCTAGGGTGGAGATGACCAGCCATAAAGTCTAACCCTAAGTGAGATGCTAGCCTCCTAATGTCATATCCAGATTGTCTTTTGGCATACCTTGACAATTACCACAAGTGCCCCTAAATAATAAATAGGGACACAAAATACAAAACTGCCATTTTTTATAAAACCAAAAAAATTTTGCAAAGAAAAATAAAAATAAATAATATTTTATATTTATAAATAAAAAAAATATTTGATGCAAAATCAAACATGATAACATTATTCAAATTGGCAGTTTGTAGGTACGCGTACACTCTTATAATTGTCAAGTCACTGGCAATGAACATTAGGCACTAAGGTCACCACTCAACGTACACGTGGTCTTATCATGAAGAACTTCACAGACCATATGTGCACTGACCATCGAGAGACTAGTCCCCATGTCTCCCATAGTCTGAGCAATTTTGACTTGCACCCCTCAAACCTATCATGGTCCAATCAATGCCTATGTAAACATATAACGCATCATGATAGGTGCGATCAAGCCAAGGACTACAAAGTGGCTCATTTGAATAATCATCTGCAAAATCAGTCTATTAATACAATAGACAAAAAACAATGGTACCATATAACAAATTTATAAGCCACAAAACATGTAAACCACATGTCACATATATATACCTCAAAATTGAAATAGAGATGCCCAAAGAGAATACATAAAAATAACATAGTAAACTTGTGTTGGGCCACACAAATTCAACATACGGGTATAGGAGAGATGGCGGAGACCATTGGATGGTCGCCAAGTGGAAAGGCAGTCATCCAATGGTGGTATTACAAAATCTTTTTTTTTTCCATGGTATTCTTCCTTTGATACTTCTTCTTCTTTGTTGCAGAGAAAAGCTTTCTTGTTTCCAAGGTGGAGAAAGATATCATTAAGACAACGCGAGAGAGAGGAGAGAAGATTACTTGCGAGTTGTAGAGATTCATACGCACCATTCTTTCGTTCTCCACAAACTGTTCTTCGTTTTGGTTCTTCTCCTTCTTCGTTTTGATGAAAACGTAGAGATCTATATGGTTGCATGATTCAGATTTATCTCCTTCAATTTTTCTTACCGTCCTTTGATTTCTGGAACGGAACAGTGAGGAGGTTGGAGATTTAATCCGAATGAAGAAAAAAAATTAGTAGAAGAGGAGGAAGAAGAAGACGGAAGACCAGAAGAAGAAAAAAAAAACTTAGAGAGGAAGAAGAAGAAGACAGAAGACCAGAAGAAGAAAAAAAAAGATTTAGAGAAGAGGAAGAAGGAGGAGGAGGAGAGAGGAGGATGAGTCGAGAAACAGAAGAAGAAGAAGTATAAAGATAGATTACCAAAAAGAAAAAAATCGATTTTGTAATACCACTGTCGGATGGCTGCCTTTTCACTTGACGACCATCCAATGGTTTCTGCCATTTCTTTTATACCTGTACGCATAGGAGACGATTCGAATTCAAGTGATGTGTTAAGTCACTATTTATATAATACATATTTAACAAACGATCAAAGGAAAAGAAAATAGAGGGTGGGCGAATTTTTTGTCATTTACTTTTTATTGCATAAGAAATATTAATGATGGATTGCCTTCAAAGCAGTGATTCAAAGAATAGGTTCTGTGCGCTGTCCCATGTTGGTTCAATGGGACCCCCTGCCACTAAAGCTCTCAAATCAATGGTAAAGTAAAGACGGCCAAGCATTTTCATACCCCCCAAAAAATGATAACTTCGTGACTACGAAAACGTTTGGCATATAAACCAATGGAGTTGCAAATTTCCATTCGCTTGACTCTGTTACTCTTATCGTCATCCAAGAATCAAGATTGCAGAGTCAGGTTAGGTGTAAGGTCTCTTTCTCTTCTCTCTCTCTCTCTCTCTCTCTTGTATCTTAATTTGTTTATAGTTCTCAAAGACATTAATTTCAGTCTTCTCTGTCTCTTATATTTTAATTTGTTTAAAGTTCTCAAACAAATTAATTCTTGACTGAAAGTGCGGCGAAAACAGGAGAAGGGTAAGTATGAAAACTGAAAAGAAATTGTGGTTTTGGGTGTTGGAGATAGACTTATGATTATTATGTTTTGTCCTCATCCTTTCTCCATGCTTTCTATCTCTCTGGTTATTTAGTGCCAGAGCTGTTAGGTACTGTTGCGAAGAGATGTACCGCAAGGTTGGACCAGAAGGTAACCACTATGGCTACTCGTGGGATGATGGGACCCAAGGAAAAGTGAAGCAAATCTTTGTAAGTTATAGTGATGATGGCTTCAATTCCATACAGACGGTCCTTGAATTTCCCAGAGGTTCGGTGTTGATGAAGAGACATGGGGGAGAAGGAAGCAACTTCACGATGGTAAGTTTTTTTTTTTTTTTTTTTGGGGTAAATTTAAAAATTTTGGGTAAATAAAATTTGAGTGCAGCAGACCGTGATGGTAAGTGATGTTCTTTTGTGGATTTTACGCAAATTTCAGCGAGGTTTTTGTATTCTTGGATTAAAGTGTAGATCTGTTGTTTTTAAAGTAAAAAAAAAAAAAAAAAAGTATTCTTCTGTGTAAAATTTTTCTTCCAAAGAATAAGTTTAGCACTGTTTGTTTCGTTGTAAAAAAAATTTTCGAATGATAATCTTCATAAATTCTTCTCCATACAAAAGTTTCTTAATTTTTCAATGCATTTTTTGTGTTTTACATCAAAACAAATAATAGAAAATCTTATTTACAGAATTTTTTCATTTTCTATGAAAACAAATGGATAGACAAATAATAATAATACATTAATAATAATAATAATACATTAATAATTGGGCTAACGGAATAACTTTTTGTCTATCAATGCTAACAGATCAACCTTGAAGAGGATGAGTCTATTATTTTGGTAAGTGGGTTTTACCATTTAACTCCGTCTTCCTATCCACTTCGGTCAAAATCATCGTTAAAGTCACTCTCTATACGTACCACTTTACGTGAATATGGACCATACACTTGTAAGGTAGTGTGTGATCCAAATGATATTCGTCACTTCAAATTTGAGGTGGAGGCAGGCAAGTTTGCAGGGTTTCATGGCTTATCAGAGGCCGATTGTCTCAATGCAATTGGCATTCACGTACATACCGAAGCTATGATCACACTTGAGGAGATACTGAGGCAGGGAGCTACAATCGATATGATGGTCAATCCCAAAGCCCCCCGTTTGACCCTTTCGGAGTCTTAAGCCTTCAAAATATGTATCTTCTTTGCTTTTTCACTGAAATTTGGATTGGCTTTGTTTTACATTTCATGTGATTTTCTTATTCAGATCTTAGGACCTAAGGTATTAAATATTTTATAACCTTATTTTGTTTTCCCTGTTATTATGACTAGCTTGGAAAACTTTTGGAGATAAAAAACGAAGGGCAATCAAAAAAGGGTCTGTCTATTGATTACAGCCAATTGTTGGCCACGGAGTTTTTTTTTCCAAAATAACCCCACTTTAAAACAGCATAATATGTAGATGGGAGGGTATCTTTGTCATTTAATACCCCCATGTTACAGTTCCCTTATTCACACCAGCCCATGCGTCCAACAAGGGATAGTTTTAAGGGGACTAAGTTTAAAGATCTAAGACCATACAAACTGATGCCAAAAGTCTTGTTTATAGGTTACAACCTGACAACCATTATAAGGTATCAGGTTCTAAATACACCTATAGAAAAGCATCATTTGACAACCCCAATCTAAAAATGTAATATTAAATGAAAAAAAAAAATTAAATCTAGTCCAATCAAAAGTTTGTCACCTGACATGTTGGTAATCCTAGTTCCTGTTTTTTACATGATTAATTAAGTACTAAATAGAGTTTGCCAAATGAGAATAAATTTTAAAAAAAAAAATCCGGACCAAAAGAATGTACAGTAATGGTTGGAATACATAGGCGTGCATGGATTTGCACAAAAATACATGCCAAGACAAGGGAAAATGCCACACAAATTAGCCGTGTTGAGGAATTATGTGGGCAATTTAGATGAGCTTATCAAAATTGAACAGGCAAGTGGCAATTTTCACATATTATATGTTTCTAATAAAATCAAAGCCTTTCATAAAGCCTGCATCATTTCGGATTGAGGATCCAAATCATCTCCTGTGGCAGGGGGTTTCTGTCGCCGATCCAAGGACCTGGGTTCAGTCTGGCCGCCTGCCAATACATTGGGGGGTGGGCCGACTGAAATCTGACCCTTGGTAGGCGGCAGGACCGCAGGAGAGGATTTGGTTGCCCGGATTGAAAGCTTTCAGTACTTCCATCATTATTTTTCCAGTGAGAATAGATTGATAAGATACACCTTCAAAACAAAAATAGAAAGCAACACACTTCCCGGTTAGAATTCCTAATAATAAAACTGAAACCTCATTTATGGTTATCTAGCTTGACATAATTTTGCAACACAATTTAGTTTGACCATGTTCTTAAGAGGGAGCAAACTAGGTAGGGCAGGTGAGGCGGCTGTTGAGCCATTAGAGGATGAAACCTGTAAGTAGACAAAACAAAACAGAATTCGTTCAAGGCTTGGGGTGCTAAATGAATCACCTCTATTGGCGAAATAGGTTATTTCTTGCAACCAAGAGACACCAACTAACAAAACAACACAGGCTCATAGGCGCGCAGATCAATGGTGTCTGGTATTGTTATTTATATCCAATGGTTGGTTGGATTGGAAGGTCATTACAAGAATATTGGTCAATGGTAGCGTTTTTAAATGGGTCCGTAGTTATAATAAATGCCGACAAATTCATCGGCCTTTCTTCAGACGCTGTAAATATGCCGCCAAAGGTACTCTCGCTTGAGTCACAGCATTTATAGCAAATGGCCGTGAAATAATTATATCCCATTAAGAAACACCGTTATAGTATAACTAATAGCTACGTACAAACACCGCAACATAACACAAAACGTTGACAGTGAGCGGCGTTTTGTAAAAAACGTCGTTTGGTAATATACCTACCCCGGTGTGTGTTTAAAAACGTCGTCTATTAATATATGTACACCGGCATTTTCTTAAACGCCATTATATTGGGGTTGATGCCCATATGGCGGCTTTTTCTAGAAAACGCCGCCATATGATATGTTTTTTTTTTATATAAAATCTGTTTTTTATCATCACACGCTATAACCTGTAAGAGCAAAAGTACATAATGGATAAGATATATCCAAATCAACCACATTTGATATCTAAAACCTATTAGAAGAAACACTTACATGATGCAAAGACGGACTGACATTGTACCATTTAGCTTCTCCAAGCTCAGTAATTTGCATTTAGAATGTCAACTACAAAAAGTATAACTTGATCTTTTACTTGTACAAATACAACAAAAAACAATATAACATTTTTTTCTTGTACGAATACAACAAAAACAATGTAAAGAAGCTTTTGTACATAAATCATTGATCAGCTTTCATACGGCCTTCCACTAGCCTTGGGGATTGGATCACATCTCCAGTTTTGATTTGTGAAAGTACTTCTCTCCCCACAGTTTTGTATCTGCACATTGAAACTATAGGATTCAAATCCTCTCATGCCCTTCATGCCAGCATGAAGAAATCCAATGGTTGTTATCCACTGTGCATATATACCAATACATCAATATGTGCGTACGATGAACTACAGCCAATGGATTTCTTCATGCCAGCATGGGTATGAGAGGATTTCTATCCAAAACTGTAGTAGATAAAGCAGAGATCATATCTACCAAAAGCCAAATTAGGTCAAAATGACAGGAAATGACCACAACCAATCTGCTCAAATCTGAAAGATATCATTATATTTTAGATGACCAAAAAAATAAAAATAAAAAACCTGAAAGATGAGTCATAGTTATTTACCGTTGAGTTATGTACTTGAAGCAGGCCCAAATCGTTTGGCCACCCATAGAAAATCCAATTACATAGAATTCGGGGTTTAATCCCAGCTGATCAGCCAGCTCCTCTACATCCAAAGCTGTGCTCTTCACTAATTAAGCGTTTTGGGTTCGGGTCACTCTCACCATACCCAGCTCTATCAAAGGACACCAGATATATGCCCACTTCTTCTACAAATTCCTTTAACAGATACAATATAAATTGTTATCTATCAATTATTATTTTGGCAATGTCTAATTAAATTTCTACTATCTTCACTGCTGATGTGATAAACAAGGAAGCAAAGAAGAAAAATTGATAAACTTATAGTAGGGTTTAATGTGACAATATCAATGGCAAGCTGGAAAAAAATATGTCAGTACACTAAAGTGACCAATATATCAACAGCTAGCATTAAAGTAACCAGTTGTACTATAGCAATGGCAGGTTGGAAAAAAAAATATTCCAATAGAAACCACTAAATCAGTAAAATATAAATAATTCCATTTAGATAGTACGTATTAATGACATTAGAAGCACAAGACGCTAAGTATTTCCATTCCATATGATCAACTCCAGCACCGTACCCAACAGATGCAGCTTTAGGCTCTTTCACAAATGAGGATTTATCCAAAAAAAAGCTCCACCAAAACGTTGCCAGCAACAGAAATTTTCAGCCACATTCTCAGTCTCAACCCTAGACCTCACTCTATAACTGTCATTGAAATAAACAAATAAAAAGGGCACAATCTATCAAGTTAAACAGCAAAACTACTATTGATATATTAATATAGCAGAAAATAGCAACTGCTCATATCTGTTTCTAAGAAATGCTCATATCAATACCAGATATAAGTGGATCATAAACGATGCAATCTATTGCATGGATTACAATTCAAAGGATAGTATGCTGTAAATATGAAAGAAGAACTTTAAATCAGAATCACTTTTTTGTTTAATGATTTCAATGATCTGTTAAAGAAGACAGTAGAGAGAGTCACTCAAGATGATGACGATACAGGTTAAGTCGTACCATAGTCAATACTGTCCTAAAGTCAGTATTTGCCCCCACATGTGCAACCAGGTTATGATGCAAATCTAGCTCCAAGATAAAGTAGCCTTTGGCTTCCAGCATGAAAAATGCACTTGTTTGATCGCCCCTTAGAGTACGTCAAAGTTATGCTTAGGTTAAATGCAAGACGGTAATTCAATTTCGACAAAGATGGTGTTTTAGAAAACAAATGGAAATACCCACGGTATATGCTTACAAAGAGGGAGAGAGAGAGAGAGAGAGAGAGAGAGAGAGAGACCCGAGTAAAACAGTTCATATCATTATATTAGTTTAAGATTTCCCCCTCTTCTATTTATAAAAGAGAACATGTCTTTTCAAGACACCCCGAGGGAAAGGTGTGTCTCTCTGAACCAACATGCCTTTTCAAACAAAGGATGCGTCTCTTATATAAAGACATTTCACTAATGGATGCGGGTCAAACGGGTTAAACTATTACAGACCCAACATATCCAGGTCAAACGGGTCACACCTAGGGCTGCAAGTTTGGCCCTGACAACCCTAACCTGCCCTGAACCCTAGCAAGGTTGAACCCGGCCCAACCCTGGCTTCCGGCAGGAAACATGCACTTGTTTGATCACCCCTTAGAGTACGTCAAAGTTATGCTTAGGTTAAATGCAAGACGGTAATTCAATTTCGACAAAGACGGTGTTTTAGAAAACAAATGGAAATACCCACAGTATATGCTTACAAAGAGGGAGAGAGAGAGAGAGAGAGAGAGAGACCGAGTAAAACAGTTCTTATCATTATATTATTTTAAAGTTTCCTCCTCTTCTATTATAAAAGAGAACATGTATTTTCAAGACACCCCGAGGGAAAGGTGTGTCTCTCCGAACCAACATGTCTTTACAAACAAAGGATATGTCTCTTATAAAGACATTTCACTAATGGATCTGGGTCAAACGGATTAAACTGTTACCGACCCAACATATCCAGGTCAAACAGGTCAAACCTAGGGCTGCAAGTTTGGCCCTAACAACCCTAACCCACCCTGAACCCTAACAAGGTTGAAACCGGCCCAACCCTGGCAGGGCTGGGTTAGGGTCCAAAATTTGTTCAACCCTAGCAGGGTCAAGATTGGGTTAGGGTTGACCCCCTGGCTTGAGCCCAGCCCGGCCCGACCTTGTGTATATGTGTATATGTATCTTGACCAACCCTAATCCTAAAGCAGCTGAGTTCGTGAGGGTGAGGCCGTGACGTGAGGCGTCGCAGGGTCCGGCCCGGCCCGACTCTGTGTTAGGGTCCAGCATCATTTTCACTCTTCTGATTTTCTTACACACCCTCACTCTCTATTTCTTCTTCTGATCCTCTCTCTCTCTTAGTTCTTTGTCTGTTTGTATCTGATGTGTTTCTTGATTAATGGTTTGAGGAGAAGATTAATTTGAAGATAGGACTTGCCGATTTTGTTGGAAATAGATCTTGTCTCCACTATAGTCTTTGATTACCATATTCTGCTACCGTAAGAGGAGGTTGAACACACAAGAAATTGAAGAGGAATCTTCAGGTATGTCTTTCTTCTCTGTACAAGTTTGAGAATGGCTCAAAAATGATACACTTTCCATTTTTATTATTCTTTTTTCTGAGATTTAAAACATCGTAATGCCCCTAAATTTCAAGAAAGGTTTTTTTCTTTTTTTGGGAGGAATTGCAGAACATGAAACACATTACAGGTTGCTTTAGAATGGCCTCAGCCTGCATTTGAAAATGGTTGAATTCTATTAATTTCTGCTATTATTTTGACGCCATTATAGAGCTGGTGGACGAAAGGCAAATCTTTGGAAGCAATCGAGGTCCAGAAAGAAGAGTAAAATTGGAGTTTGTAGACAGAGAAAGAGAAGTCTTTAATCTAGATGATATTCTGAGAGCTTCTGTGGAACAATTGGGGATGGGGAATTTAGGTTATACATATAAATCAACCGTGGATATTGTTGTTCATTGGATAGGTTTAGGGTCAATTAGGATCAAGTTGACCCTAAATCAGGGTCAATCAGGGTCAACCTGACCCAACCCGACCTGTCAGGGTCAATCAAGTTAGGGTTAGGCCCAACCCCCTTACCAGGGTAGGGTTAGGGTTGAACAATTTCTGACCCTGGCAAGGTTGGGCTGGGTTAGGGTTGAGTGTAAAATACTCAGGGTTGGGGTTTTAAGAAACTCGGCCCAACCCGGCCCTGTTGCAGCCCTAGTTAAACCATTATTGACCCTATAGAATCCAAATAAAACCCAGCCCATCCAAGGGGTTTTGGGTTCTAACCTCATTAACCTCACCACACCAGCTTCATACCGCGAAAACCAACACAAAATATATTTTATTTTGAAACTTTAGTTAATAAAAAATGATAAAATACTATAATTTCCCCACAAGTTTCAAAATACCAATAAAATAAATGATAACCTGAGCACATTAGAATAATAGGACACATCGTCATATATGTCATTTGGACTTGAATTTACATTAGGTCTGGCAAGCTGCGCTATAGAGTATGGGTGGAGTCAAACTCATTGAATCTTTCCTTACTGATGTAGCCGACTAACCTACCAGTCATGTCCTACCAATCGACCCTTCAATATGTAACAAAACCACATAACCTTAAATACAAAATCAGAAAAACAAAGAATGAAGAAGAGAAAAGAAGAAATTAGAAGAAGAAGAAGAAGAAGTGGAGAGCAGATCACAAAAACAACAAGGTGCTGTAGTTGAGATCAATACCTCTCCCTCTTAGACACCAATCTTATTTATAAGCAAAAAGTATCCAATTACATAGAGAAAGTCTCTATAAATAAGAGGAGACATAAAAAGAAACAAATAACAATAATAAGGAAATAAATAACAATTGAAATAAGGAAGGAAAAATAGGAGCACCAGCCTATTTGGTAGGTTCTTGATTTGGTAGGCTGGGCCCATGTGGGCCATATTTAACACCCTTCCTCAAGCTTGGAGTATACAGATCACCCAATCCAAGCTTGTGACAGTTTAATCGATACGCTGGTCCAAACAACGGCTTGGTAAGAATATCAGCAAGTTGATTTGAAGAAGATACGAAGGGAGTAACAATCATCTTCTTCATAACGGCATCTCGAACAAAGTGACAATCAACCTCTATGTGTTTGGTACGCTCATGAAAGACTGGATTACTAGCAATATAAATAGCAGCTTGATTGTCACACATCAACGACATAGGTCTAGAGACAGGAAATCCAAGTTCTTGTAGAAGAGTTTTCAACCATAACAACTCAGCAGTAGTATGTGCCATAGCACGATATTCAGCTTCAGCACTGGACTTGGATATAGTAGTTTGTTTTTTACTCTGCCAAGTAACCAGATTACCTCCAACAAAAGTACAGTATCCAGTGGTGGAACGTCTATCACCATCAGCTCCTACCCAATCAGAATCAGAATAACCAACAATGTCAAGGTGCCGATGTCGATGATAAATAAGACCAGTTCCAGGAGCTTTCTTGAGATACCGCAATATGCGACAGGCTGCCTCCCAATGAGCAACTTTAGGAGCATGCATAAACTGACTAACAACCCTAACAACAAAAGAAATATCAGGCCGAGTTACAGTTAGATAAATCAATTTTCCAACCAAGCGTCTGTATTGATGAATATCAGAATATTTAGGACTATCACAAGTTTCAAATTTTTGATGTGGATCCATTGGTGTATCAACTGGTTTAGCTCCAAGAACTCTACTCAAAAAGTAAATCAAGTACATACTTTCTTTGAGAAAAACTAATGCTTTTACTACTGCGAACCACTTCAATCCCCAAGAAGTAATGAAGAAGACCTAAGTCTTTCATCTGGAAATGAGTATTTAGATAAGATTTAATTTCAGCAATACCAGTCTTATCATTCCCTGTAATAATAATATCATCGACATACACAACAATAATGGTGACACGAGAAGAATGGCGTCTCACAAAAATAGAATGATCAGAGTAACATGTAACGAAGCCAAAATTTATAATAACAGTGCTGAACTTATCAAACCACGCACGAGGAGATTGTTTTAGTCCATAAATTGCTTTAAGCAATTTATACACCTTAGTTGAGTTCCCTCCCTGAGCAACATACCCTGGAGGTTGATCCATGTAGACTTCCTCATGTAGGTCACCATACAAGAAGGCATTCTTAACATCCATTTGATAAAGAGGCCAATCTAGATTAACAGCCAAAGAAATAATAACACTGACCGAGTTGAGACGAGCAACAGGAGAAAATGTTTCAAAATAATCCACCCCATAGGTCTGAGTGAATCCTTTGGCAACCAGTCTAGCCTTTAGTCTGTCAACAGTCCCATTAGAATTATGCTTCACTGTATAAACCCATCGGCAACGAACCACTGAATGACCTGCAGGGAGATCCACAAGCGTCCATGTTTGGCGTGCCAATAAGGCATCCATTTCAGCATCCATAGCTTCCTTCCACCCTGGATGGGACAAGGCTTGGGAAAGGGTAGTAGGAACAATAGTAGTGGATAATGAGTGAACCAAATTTTGGTGACAACAAGGAAGATGGGCTGTGGAAATAAAATGATCAATAGGAAAAGTACTTTTACGAGTACGAGTACCTTTACGTAGAGCAATAGGGAGATCAGAAGAGACCTCAGGATCAAGAGTAGTAGTTGACGAAGCAGCTGGTGTAGTAGTAGTTGGAGCCACTGGTTGATGTCGTGTATAAACCTGCAGGGGAGGTGGAGGGTCAGTTTGTAGTTCAGATGGTAAGGTGGAATCAGTGTGTGGTTCAGGAGCATCAGGTAAGGTAGGGACTAAAGGAATTGGTGGTTCAGATAGAGGTAAAGGAGATGGCATCAAAACGTGATAGTATGGCTTATCTTCGAAGAAGGTAACATCATGACTGACATAGTGACTTTTGATAGTAGGATCGAAACACCTGTACCCCTTTTGAGTACGAGAATAACCAAGAAAGATACACTTTAAAGAACGAGGGGAAAGTTTTTCTAATTTAGAATGCATAATGTGAACAAAGTATGTACTACCAAAAACTCTAGGATGAACAGGAAATAAAGGAATGTTAGGATAAAGAAAACGGAATGGGACTTTGTCGTGTAAAACAGAAGAAGGCATACGATTTATGAGAAAACAAGATGTCAAGACAGCGTCACACCAATAAAACTGAGGGACATTCATATGAAACATTAGTGACCTGACAATATCCAGAAGATGCCTATTTTTACGTTCAGCAACCCCATTCTGTTGAGGGGTATAGGCACAACTGGTATGATGGATTATACCATTAGCAAAACAAAAATTAGACACAGAATTTTGAACATATTCAAGAGCATTATCTGTACATAACACTTTAATTGAAACTCCAAACTGAGTAAGAATCTCCTTATGAAACCTTTTGAAAATAGAAAGAAACTCAGAACGATCTTTTATTAAATAAAAGTCAGGTCATCCTGGAAAAATCATCCACAAAAGTTACAAAATAAGGGAAACCTAACCTATTGGGTACACGACAAGGGCCCCAAATATCAGAATGCACTAAAGAAAATGGAGTAGAATTCTTAGGACTAGAACTAAAAGGGAAAGATGAATGATGATGTTTTCCTAACTCACAAGCCTCACATTGTAATGAAGTTAGAGACTTGCAACCAGGAATAAGAACCTTCATCTTAGACAAAGACAAATGACCAAGTCGTTGATGCCATTGAAGAGGAGTAGTAGTAATAGTAGTAGTTGCAGCAATAGGTAAATGTTCAGTGGGCTCCAAGTAGTACAGACCAGCATGCTCACGTCCGCCACCAATCATCTCCTTGGTCTTGAGATCCTGAAAAGTACAATAGGAGGGATAAAAGGTAGTGACACAATTGAGAGATTTAGTTAGTTGACTAATAGACAAAAGATTAAGAGGAAAATTAGGTACATGTAGGACAGAGGGTAAGGACATAAACTGGTTAAGAGAAACATTACTATACTGAGAGGCATTAATAGAGGACCCATCAGCAAGGTAAATAGTAATAGGTTTATTTGTGTTATGAAAGGATGAAAAGACAGAGGACTGACCCGTCATGTGATAGGTAGCACCCGAATCAATGATCCAAGGGTGAGGGGATGTGTAGGAAAGAAGGGCAGTTGTACGTATACGAGCCAAAGTAGTAGTAGAAGAGAGTCCAGTGTTCTCAAGGTTTTGAACCCTTCGAAGAAGGGCTTCATACTGATCAGAAGATGGAGCAAGTGTAGATGGTGGAACCAGTGCAGTCGGGGATGCATCATCAATGGTTACAGTATTCACCAAATTATCTGCCCATTCAGGGCGATCAAATTTATCCCAACAGGTATCAGCAGTGTGGTTGGATTTATTGCAATGAGTGCAAAAGTGGGTAGATTTATCAATTTGAGAACGGCCAAAACCATGACCACGGCCACGACCTCGGTTGGAGCCACGACCCCTAGAGGGGGTACCCCGACCACGGCCAGCAAACAAAGCAGTTGTATCTCTTTGGGAAGTGTCAGTCTGAGGAACCAAACGTTGGAGACGAAAGAACGTCTCGCTTAGGGTAGGTATGGAAGCATCGGCAAGCAGCTGACTCTTCATAGCTTGATACTCAGAAGAAAGGCCAGCCAGAAATTTGGCCACATAAAACTCAGACTGTTGAGTTTTCAGTTTGTTAATATCAGTAGAAAGCGGTTGCACAGCCTGGATCTCTTCAATGAGGCCTTTGAAGCCTCCATAGTAATCAGTCAGAGATTTGTCACCAATGGAATAAGTAAACATCCTCTCATAGAGGTCATAAATCCTAGAAACATTCTTATCTTGACCATAGGTCTCCTTTAAATCAGCCCAGTTGGCTTTGGCGGTATCATGAAACATTACAGTAGGTAAGATAAAAGACTCTATACTATTCCATAACCAAGTTTGAACCATGGAATTATCACGAAGCCATGTATTATATATCTTTACAGATGCTGGATCCTTAGAATCATGGTCAGGTGCATCATCAAACAATCAGGACAGTTTTTCTTTAGAGAGAATGTAGGCTTTAATAGCGTGAGCCCATAAAAGGTAGTTTGACACCCCTTTTAATTTTACAGAGATGATCTGAACTTCTGAAGGCTTATAATCAGTCATCACAACCAAGCAATGCAAATTAATTGTTCTATTTTCATCTGGTTCAGCCAACCGGTTGGCCAAGAAAATAAGACTCAAAAAGAAGCAAAGGAAGATGGAGGTAGTGGGGTTACACAATATATATCTATCTTTGCAAAAAAAAATCTCGGTTCAGCCAACCGAGTGGCCAAAGGAATGATGGCTCAAGAGGGGTGGCGGTAGGATGATAGGTAAAAAATTGTAATGAATGCTTACCACATAGACAATAAGAAGATGATCAAGATGTTATCAATCACACATGAACAGCATAGTAATAGGTACAACAGATCTTGATCATCTAAAACACCAAGTAAAATTAGTACATAGGTAGAGCAAAAATATCAAAGGCTTATCAAACCAAATGTTGAAGATAGCCAAGATCTAATGCTCTGATACCATGTAACAAAACCACATAACCTTAAACACAAAATCAGAAAAACAAAGAATGAAGAAGAGAGAAGAAGAAATTAGAAGAAGAAGAAGAAGTGGAGAGCAGATCACAAAAACAACAAGGTGCTATAGTTGAGATCAATACCTCTCCCTCTTAGACACCAATCTTATTTATAAGCAAAAAGTATCCAATTACATAGAGAAAGTTTCCATAAATAAGAGGAGACATAAAAAGAAACAAATAACAATAATAAGGAAATAAATAATAATTGAAATAAGGAAGGAAAAATAGGAGCACCATCCTATTTGGTAGGTTCTTGATTTGATAGGCTGGGCCCATGTGGGCCATATTTAACAATAGGGGTGTCAATTTCTGGCCTGCACCGTATCCCCTAAGCCGGGCTGACTGATTAAAAACTACACCGAGCCGTACTGTTTAATAAATGTGTCAGGTTTGGACTGGACCAATTAATAAACAGATCGTTCACGATGTATGGGTGTAACCTGACGGTCGCTCGACCGAACCAATCGATTAAAAACTAACTCGACATAGACCGATTAAAGACCAACCTAACATATACCGATTAAAGACCGACCCGACAAAAACCGACATAATTTATATTTTAATTTCTCTCTCCCACTTTTTCCCTCCCATTTATCTCTATGCTAGATATAGGTTTCTAACTTTTACTTTATCTCTCTCTCTCTCTCTCTCTCTCTCTCTCTCTCCTCTTGAAGTTTAACAAGACAAAGGCAAATCGAATTTCAACAAGATAAAGACAAACCGTATATTAAATTTTGTGAATGTAGAATAAATAATGACCAATTGCAATTGAACATGGGTCAAGGGTGAAACCGATCACATAACATAACCGACCATAAGACCAAATAGTATAACTAATTATGGATGGTAATAGACCGATTAAACCAAGTAACATGAAATCGATTAGCGACCGAGACCGACCAGATCGAATATAAAACGAGTTAATGTCTTGCAAATCAAGACCGATTAGTTAAACATGTCGATCACGGTGTAAGGTATTAAATTGGTGGGGACCGGTTAGGCCCACCCAAGACCAACCTAGACCGATCAATTGACACCCCTAACTTCAGTATACTCTTTCCTTATACTGGACATTCTGGCCTTGTCCCCATCTTTGATCATGAATGTTCAGAGAATTTGTCTATATAAATTCTTATCGGAAGCAATCACACCTCCTACACATTCCCTTAGGTTAGCACATAGTATGCACCACGGTTAACATATTCCATAAAAATTCATAGCTTTTACTGATTAAGAGTTTTAAAACTCATCCTCGGATCTTCGTGGTCAATACTATCTTCCTATCTAACTAGAATAAACAATAAATGATAGTACTAGTCAAGTCATTAAGTAACTTAGTTTTTATCCTTTGAACATAATTCTAGGGATCTCCTCTCACATAAGTTGGGTGTCCATCACCTTAACTCATGAATCACAGACTTTAACCTCATTCCTTTAGATGAATATCACAATAGTGGTCGGAAGCTAAATAATTTTCATTCAGAAATGCCCCAATTGAATAAAAGCACGCTATCTCCTTATACAACTACGTAAGACACACATGTTTTAGATTTTCCTAGACATTTATGCAATCAACCAAATCATATGTGTCTTACATGACACTATTATTCTTCTTGCACAACCGGTTTCAATTTTCATCATATCTCTCATTGAGATATTTAGCCATTTGGCTCCTATCTCGCCTTTTAAATCTCACAACGTCTCATGAGATTTTACATGATGGAACTAATATCATATGTTTCAGTTACTCACCTACCAACACATGCATATACATTTCTTCCATTATACATGTTAGTGTTCTCGAATCTAAGCTTATCTTCTAGATTCCATAACCACAGAAATTTTAAATAGAGATGACCCATTCTACTTGAATTTATTTTTTATTATTATTATTTTCAAATAAATTCACTATGCAAAATTTGCATATTTATAAAATCCCTCATACTTTTTGTTTGATCATACTCTCCCCAAATATGCATATAATAACCTACCATATTTTAGTATCTATGCATCTTATTTCAAAACATAACATGTATTTTAATATAAACATAGCTAACAATATCATCTGTAATACTTCCAACAGAACTATTTCCATGCATAAATAGAATTTCATTTATCAATAGGTTACATGTTCCAATTAGGCAACTTAGATAGGTCAGCCAATTCAAATTGATCTCAAACTTTTTACTTGCCAACACTTGAACTTATCACAGCCCAAAAAATACACCAACGATAAGCATAAGCATGGTTAAATGTATTGCAAAAGCTACTTGGCATAACTACTTAAAGTCTAATTTGATGTAATGCACAAACAAATAAAATGTAGCTATTAAATTAAATCTCGCAAGCATTACTTTCTTTATGATGCCCATTCAAAGTTTCAAGCTAAAATGACATGTTGAATGAATTTATGGTAGAATTTTTGATTGATACCTTTAACCCAACAGCATTATCCATTTCATATAATAGTTTAAGCCCTTATCGGTAGGACTGGTATGATTATATCTTAGTCTTTTTTTTTTTTTTTTTGTTCAAAATAAGTTAAGGGATCCACCAAATAAATTACCAATAAAAAATCATGATAAGACAGATTTACCTTAAATATTTCACTTATGCGAATGAGAATACCTTTAGTGGAAGTCCCTACAACTCCCACATTTCTATTCTTATTTACCCGTGCACATTACAAGCATGTCAAATATACCAAGCCACTTAAACTTTGTTTGGTCAATTTAAAAAATTATCAATACATATGACCATGTAACTTTGCATGCATATAAATTAATGGCCTCTTTAGCTGGCAAGCATATGTTAAGGATGAAAACACAATCAAGAGAGAAAAAACGAAAATCAAGCAAACACACAATACATGATTTACTGTGATTCAGCATCCAATCCAGAATGTCTACCTCCACCATAAAGAAACAGAAAATTTCTTTATTCACAAGGAAACTCTATACCTCTCTCCACCTGACAAAGTATTCTCCTTTGCTCAGACCTTACCTAGGGTTTTTCTCATAAAGACAATATATATGGATTCCTAGAAACCCTAATCCCACACAATTGCTAATTAATCCTGGCACATGTAATAGACCTCAACTCTAATACAAATACAACTCTAAAACTATGTGGACCTTACAGAATACCAGACATCAACTCAACAAATCTCTACCTGGTTTGAATTTTGTAAGCTACCTTGTAGAAGAACTCGTTGATGTTGATTTTGTAAACTCGTCTATTGTCTCTGTCAAATCGCTACACCCAACTGGCATAACCCATACCCCATCCGGGTGTCCCGTATAGCTCACCACCGTAGGATCTGATATGACTCCACCTCTCCCACTGCTGCATCATCACTAAAGATATCACTTTCACTCAAAAAATTCGAAGCAAAAGAAACTCGTTTCTTTTCAGATCTGCACTTGTTCACAACTTGAACTTCCTATAGTCTCTATCTTCCATCTGTACCCCTTGTCTGAGTTCCAACAGAAGCACCATCTGTTTCAATACTCCCTGCAAGTCTATATAGATTCTCGACCATTTGTCCCTGCATCACAATCATGGCCTCTCGGATCCAGTGTTCCCATGAAATCAGATTTTTCCTCAAATCTAACACATGTCTAACCC
>CM053275.1:26477006-26557051 GCA_028583415.1 Protea cynaroides | reverse complement strand
TCGCATAATCCCATCAAACATGCGGATATGTACAGTCCCAATCCTGACAACCTTAATTTCAGCATCATTTATCATTCTGACCGTACCTTTATCACATGCATGATATATAGCAAACTGCTCCCTAACTGAACACATATGAAACGAACAATCCGAATCTAAAATCCAATCTGAAGTATCTATACCTGAGGAAGTAATGAGATAGAAATTTTCATCACTCCACTCTTCCATGACACCAGCAGTAGATGATTTTTCTCCACATTCCTTGTCTTCTTTTTTCTTTTTATCCTCCTTACGTTTTGGAATATTTCTTCTTATATGACATTCCTTATTGCAATAATAATAAATTATTTTACGACATTATGACTTAGAGTAACATCTATTCTTGTCATATTCATGTCTCTCATTTGATCTTCCTCTACTTTGACCATCAACTGTAACCAAGGCATTACCCTCATCTGACGTCCCTTTATCACTATTCTTTTACCGTGTCTCATTTATCAGCAAAACAGCATTAACATTGTCAAGTTTGAGAGTATCCTTACCAAACAGCAGTGTAGTCACAATGTAATAAAATGAATGAATCAATGAGGCCAACAGGAGAAGTGTCTTGTCCTCATTTTTTATATTCACATCAAGAACAGAAAACTCTGTCAGAATCCTATTGAACTCGTCAATATGCACCTCAAATTTCGCTTCATCTAACAAGCAAAAACCATATAACTGTTTCTTCAAAAAACAATCGATTTGTCAAGGATTTGGACTTGTACATGCTCTCCAATTTCACCCAAACTTCTTCTAGGTCCTCCAAACCAATGACCTCATGAAAAATGTTATCCGCCATAAACAATTAGAATGTGCTATTTGCTAGATCCGTCAACTCTAGCCACTCATCGTCCGTCATATTTTTCAGATTGTTAGATTTCTTCTTGAGAGCTTTAACAGTCCCCTCTCGCGTAAGAATTTTTTTTTACCCCTTGTTGCCACAAGGTAAAATCATTATAGCCATTAAAGAGTTCTATGGAGAAGTTGGAACCCTTCGTTGTCATCTGATTAATCCGATCTTTACTTTCTGTGCTTCCATTCAAACTTCTAAGAACTTCAATCACCATTGATCTTGCGCAAGAATACCTAATAGATACCAAGGATACTGAATTCGTAGCACCCAAAAAATCTTGGGGCAACAACCTCTATGTCTCTTCTGTAATATAATGTACATACAACAATGCTGTAGATTTTTTTTTTTTTTAACCCGAACCGTAAAAGCACTATTACTTTTCAATTTTTTTTTTTTCCTTTTAACCATCTTGATTTCAACGAAGAAGCAAAACAATCGTCAAAGATTAAAAAAACAAAAAACTACTACAACCAAAAAGCAATCGTACCCACCCTGGGTTGCATGCCCTTTCATTCTTCAGGACGAAAAACAAACTCGAAACAAAAAAAAAAAAAAAAACAAAAAAAAAACAAAACCTTTTTTTTTCACTCGTCAAGTACGGCTTCGATGTATTGTGCTTAAAACTTTTTTTTTTCACTGGACCTTCCTTCGCCAAAAACTTCTCTCTTCTTTTGATCCGTCTAAGGAAAAAAAATTCCTCATTTTTGAAAAAACCTTGCGCACTTCCCTTTCTTTTTCTAAATTTATAACCAATCTGTTGAACATGGTTCTGATACCACTTGTTAAGGATAAAAGCGCAACTAAGAGAGAAAGAACGAAGATCAAACAAACACACAACACAGGATTTGCTGTGGTTCAGCACTCAATCCGGAATGTCTATCTCCACCATAGAGAAATAAAGAATTTCTTTATTTACAAGAAAACTTTATACCTCTCTCCACCTGACAAAATGTTCTCTTTTGCTTAGACTTTTCCTAGGATTTTCTCTATAAAGACAATAAATAAGGACCTCTAGAAATCATAAACCCCACATAATTACTAATTAATCCTTATACATGTAATAGACCGAAACTATAATACAAATACAACTCTAAAATTGTATGGATCCCACAGAATACAAGACATCAACCCAACAGCATACCCCTTGTTTTAAACAAACAACTGGATGGGTCAACCTATTTTGGTACAAGATTTTGTCTCTAACACTTGGGACTTCTCAATTACAATTAAATAATTACACTTAACCATATAATAAAATATATATATATATATATATATATATATATATATATATATATATATATATATATATATATATATATATATATATATATATATATATATATTACTTGAAATAGTATTCTAAAGAACAGATACCATTCATTTGTAAATCCAAACCATTTTGATCAAACTAATCCCATTTAGTGATTTAATCAATCGAGCCAAAATGGTCTGGAACTCTGGATTCACATCGTCTCCTCCCAGTACCATTGGGAGGACGGTGGCAACCTTCGTCGGATGGTTGCCACGTGGCTCTCGGTGAATCCGAGACCCACGTCCGAGCCGACACCCAGCCGACAAGCCAAGCTGATAAGGGGTGTCGGCTCGAACGTGGGTCTCGGATTCACCGAGAACCACGTGGCAACCATCCGAGAAAGGTTGCCACCGTCCTCCCAGTGGTACTGGGAGGAGACGACGTAAATCCTGGAACTCTAGTCACCTTTCTAGGTTGGACCTACCGAATTGATCTCGAGGCAATACTTGCCAAACCCTATATTTAACTAAGTGTAATCTAAGATTAACATATACACCTTGTCATGGAATAAGAGAATATATTCCCAACAATATTATAGTCAATAGTCATACCAACAAAATAACCCAAAAATGTCCTACCATGATATAATTAACCTAACTTTCCTCAATTGAAGAACATACACTTCCACCCATCATTATTTTAACAATGACCACATTGCTTCTTTTCTTAAATTACTTACGATAGAGTTACATAACACTATTGTTTTATTAATTTTCCAAAAAAAAATTATTATTTCTCTTAAATAATAAGAAGGGTTCGTATCAAGATAAATCATGTCTGACATTTCCTGCTCTCATCAAAGATAAATTGTTGCTTCGTTTTCATGAATATTATTTTACTTTGTTTTTTTTTCTTTTGCTCTCAGAATGTGGACTACTAAGTCTAGAACTTTAGCCCAATAATGTATTATTTCAATGGTGTATTTGAGAATTTGGATGCTATAACTTTTACTTGTATTTTCCTACTGCCATACTTTTTCCCTAATTGCATTAGAACTCTCATTTCCTGGCACCCTTGATTTGCAATTCACATAATTTTTTTATACCTTTTGAGTTCTTGAATCTCCTTCAGATCAAATGACCAGCTTTGTTATCCTGTCCATGATTCTCCTTTAGCTTGAAATAATTTGCTTTATTTTTGGTAGAAGCAATGAGATCTGATAGAAGGAGATTAAGGCTTTGTTCGTGGGGATTAAAGATTTCAATCCTAATGATGACTGACCAAGAAATAAAACTCATCCAAAATTTGAGATATCTTTAAGGAAATGGAACCATGGAAGCACATAGCCACATATCTTGAGGATTGGATGTGGAGAGGGCAGGTCTGACGCAAATCAGGTGTTGCTCCAGGGAAACAGGGCCGTAGGTAATCAAATTGGGTCTGGCCCAATTAAGATCAGCCAGCCCAGCCAGGCCAGATATTGGTAACCAGCCCAGCCAGACCAGCATTAAGAAGTACCGCCATATAGTCGACAGCACTAATTAGTTAGGATTTTCCTATAAGTTTCCTAATTGTTAGTGATTTTATTTTTAGTGTTTAGTTTCCTAAAATATAGACTAGTTAATTTTGGAGTTTTAGTTACTTGGAGACTAAGACTTGCCTAACATCTAGTTTCCAAATTCTAGTTTTTAGAAACTTACCTATTTCTATGTTTTAGAAACTTCCTAATTTATAAAGGAGGTTTAGTTTTCTAAGTTTACTTTCTTTCCTATTTTATTTGTAAGTTCTCAAAGCTATAAATAAGAAGGAGAGGCTGGATGCAGTAGAGTAGAGAGATTTTCCAGAAAATTAAGAGATTGAACTCCTATTTTCTGGTTGAGTCTCCAAAGTTGTGAGACTCAACCACTTGTTCTTCTTTCCTTTGAAATTCTATTTTCTGTTTTGATTTACGAACACCACACCTTGGCTGGCGACATTGATCTCCTGCCAAACAACATCATTCCTTTGCTGATTTAATACAAAACATCAAGCCTCAGCTGAATACTACTCCAAATCTGGGAGGTACCAGGTATGGCCAGTTTTCAGAGCTCGTAACTCCTTCAACACTCATCGGATCCTCTTCAAATTTGCAAGGGTGTTCACAATTATTACAAAGGTCATCCATACCAAGTTTCATCTAATTCTAACGGTTAGATTTCAAGATAAGTGGTTTTCTTCGTTACTTTTTACTGCAGATTTTGTGTATGGACTGAATAGAGACATGTAGCAAAGAGGGATTGATAAATTATTTTGATTTAAATCCTCTTTGCCTTCAAGGTCCTAACTCTTGTCTTCAGGTGCAAGCTTTGGAATCGGAGGTAGAGCGTCTATACAAAGAGAATGAAAAGCGCACTTTTTCTCTTGAGGAGTTGGTTTCTTTAGCTGCAGCAGTTGCACATTAAATTTGATGTAATTATTCAAAATCTCATATATGAATTTGATGTAATTATTCATGATCTTCTTATTGGACTTGTGAGCTTTCTGGAATCCTCATGGGATGACTTCTGTACTATATTTCTATTAATTTTAATGGAAAAAGTCAAGAAACAAAAGGAATTTGACATTTCTTTTGTTCATTGTTCTGGTTTGTTGAAGAAACAGAAGGGATTCGATGACAGCTATTGTAATTGGAAGGATCTGTAATTATTTCTTTTGTTCCATTATTCACTTTGGGCTGAAATACATGCCTTCATTTTGTTCATGGCTTCATAAGCTTGACCTGCAATCATGGCACCATCCCCTATAACAGCAACCACATGGTTCTTTCTGCCCTTTAGATCCCTTCCAACTGCCATTCCTATTAGAACAAAACAACCCAACAATTCAAATCCTGTAGAATGTATTGCCATTGGAAACCATTGAAATTTCTTATTATGTATACAAAAAAAAAATTAGAGATTTGAAACCTGGGTGAGCCTCTGATATTGGTTCTGCAAATCTGCTCCATAGAACAGATGATAAGAGCTGAAAGTAGGGCTGAGGGGATCTGTAGCTATTTCTCTAACTAGATGACCAAGGAAGGAAAACGATGACAGAGCCATTTGAGATGTAGTAGCCTCAATTGCAAGAGCTATCAAGACCCAACAACAAGAACCAATGAAAAGGTTAAAGTTTGGCCTTTTTAGTTAGAGAAAGTGGAGGATAAGGGACTTCTCTAGTTCTTTCCTCAGTCATGTTGGGTGGGGAAAATCTGGGGAAAAAAATTGAGAGAGAGTTTAAAACATCCCTGAAAACCTATGCTATCTTTCATCTTCGGAATATCTCAACATTTCCTTCAATCAACTTGAAGGCCCTTGAGGATTACAATTCACAACCCTATTGATCCATGGAAAACAAAAGGCAATGACAAACACTTGATGTCTTCAAGAACTCCATACCTATGACCTCTTGTTTTGGATGTTCAATGATAGAGAGATTAATGCATCAAAAAAAAAAAGAAAAATAAGATGAAGAAGATAAAGAGATGATTATAAATCAGAAAACAATTCAATTTGGTACTTCTCAAATGATGAATTATACTGCAGAATTCGATCAATACAGTTTAATTTATTCACCTTCGTGTTAAAGAGACAGGTATTGATTTGATATGACAAGGCTTGTTACATGTAGAAAATTCCTTATTAATAAGCCACAAATTCACAATACAAATCCAACTTTTAAATAGAGATGGTCTAAGGAACTCTCTTTCCTGTGACCCCAGGTTTTGAGAATGGCTTCAAGAGCTCATAGGGTACTCCTACACCAGTTCTGTTCTTCAAATTCGGATCTAAGTTTCTTCCATCAATTATTCCTTCAAGCTCCTTCAAGCTCCCATTAAACCTCTCAAATGCTGCATTTATGACAGGATCATCAGACCAAGCTTTCTCATTCACACCTCCAAGGTATTCCTCATCCACTGAGTGGTTAGACAACACATCCAATATGAACATCACCTTAGTAGCCGGTCATTGTGAAGGGAAAACACCTCAATAGTGCATCCACTGGTTCAGCCATGAATAACTTCATCTCCTCCTTCCATGGTTCCTATGTTGAAATGTTCGTCCTCGTGATCGTGGGTCGGTTTGGGAAGTTGCCTCCGTAGTGGTATTGGCCAAAGTTGACGGTGGTGTGGTGGCCAGAGGTGACCCAGATAATGGTTGTCACCACCTGGATTAGATCGTCTTGGGTTTTCAGGACGGGCCACCATGGTTCATCCTTCTTGTCTCCGTGGCCCTTTGTTCTTACCTCATTCCATGCTTGGAATTCTTCATCAGATTCAACAGTACACCATGCCAATTTGCAAATGGCTTTTGGAACAAAAGAGTTCCCACCGCTGTGAAGAGTGAATAAAAGATGAAGAAATGAGCAGGTTATTCAAAACGAACTTTTCATTCGGTGAATCCCTCATCACGTTAGCTATACTCTTACCCATTTCAATTGACCGTAGGATGACAGAGGAGCCAGCTGACGGTTTGGTTTCCTCATGTTCAAACTACGACCTGAGAGGATTTAAATCCAATACATTCATTGGATCATCATTTACACGAGCTTTCTTCCCATGCTTCCTAGATGAAGAACCAGTGTTAGAAAACTGAAGAATACAGCAGAAACCCAAAATTGATAACCAGAGAAGTAGAGTGTATGATCTTCGAACAGATATCATCACAAACTAACTAGCAAACAATATCCATAAACCTAATTATAAAAATAGAAGAAGAAACTGTAGTTCTAACAGGGTAGAAAAGGATATTCCAGAGTTCAACTTCAACTAGAATATAAAAAGACTTCAGGTTGAAGAATTAACAGAATAAATAGTGAACTGTTCGGTTGACAGGAACTGAAGGGCAGAAAATTAGGATCAGGAATCCGCTGGAATCACTCTTGAACCCACAAGTCACCCCAGAAGCCACCTAACTAAAGCCTGAAATCCAGAAACTCAAAAGCTGATAGCTTCTTCTTCATTAACAATAACAAATTCGAGTATAGCCCTTGCATATGCTTAAATAAAAAACCTCAAAACAGGAACCGAACTATACCTAAGACTCCTCCAACCAATAGCGTACCTTGGAGGTAGTTTCTGCTACTAAAACTCGGCCTGAAATAAAAAAAAACAACTTAAAACAAGGCAAAAAAATGGTTAACAGTAGAAATGTCTGGCACACAACAAATATATCCTCTTCTCCCCCCCCCACAAACAAGATGCACTCAAACAAGATTAAATGGCACAAAGAGAGATTTACAAAATTTAGTCAAACAAAACAATGAATCTCCTGCAGGGAGGGGGAGGGGGGCTGTACAGGTAGTGTTAATTTTACAACTAATCCAACGCGGTCAGCCAATTGTACTTTATCCCTTGATCTTCCTTTTTTATGGTTGATAGGCACTCATGCTCTCTATAAACCTGGATGGGAATTCTTCAAGGTTAAAGCCCTGGAAGTTACAATGAATAGCCACACCTTCTTGAGTCTCTTGTGAAGAAGGGATGCCTTAGTACTTCTCTTGCCTTCAGCTGCTCTGTCGGTTCATGGTGGAGTCATCCTTGCAAGAGATCAGTTAGATCTCCAGCAGAGTGATCTACATGCTGCATTACTATGTTCTGCAACACAAATGTAGTCTGAAGCTAAAACTAGCATATATACAGGAAACAAAGTGACACTGTAAGAGAAATGACACCCAATATATTCTTAACATGGGGAAGGAATGGGTATGCAATTTTCAGAGAGAGTGAAATTGTCAATTTTTATCATGAAGTACCTCTTGAAGGTGTTGACACTTATATACAGGTTACATGATGAATCCATATTAATGATGAGCAAAAAGATGAAATTCCTCACCTATTGCTGCAGGGACCCTGGTCTCTCACTCCACAGCTCCCCCCCCCCCCCCAAAAAAAAAAAAAAAAAAAAAAAAGAGAGAGAGAGAGAGAGAGAGAGAGAAGAAGAAGAAGAAGAAGAAAAACAGGATACATTGCCATTACAGAAGAGTAAGCAATCTAATGATGCTTAAAGGAAACAATTTATTACAGAAGATGATGTGTATATGTAGTTGATGATAGAGAAAAAATCAATAGATTACTCAAAAGGAAACTCAACTGACCCCAGGGGTAGCTCAGTTGGCAAGCACAAACACCAAACAATTAATTTGGGCTTACCAATCCGGAAAAAAAAAACTCAACTGCATCTTTATCAAAGAAAATATTGCACTAGAAGATTAAATAAGTCCGTCGAAATCGGTGCAGCTGAAATGAGAATGTTGAAAAGGATGAGTGGCAAACTATAGAAGATGAAATAAGGAACGAACACATTCGAGGCAATTTAAAGAAAATGATCAGTTGAGCAAAATCCATTTGAGGTGGCACATGTCCAAATTTCTGAATGCCACTAAGAGTGATGTGATTCAGATTCGAGGAACAAAAGGAGCTAGAGCAGGCCTAAAATGACATTAAAAAGAAGTGAGAGAAGACATGCATTGGTTAAATTGACAAGTATGGTTTTAAGAATATAGTTGAATGGTGGAACAGGATCCATGCTGCTCAACCCACTTATTTAGCTGGAATAATACCTAGTAGAGTCCATATTGCACCAGAAGCACAAAGCCACTACAAAAACATCAGTTTAAGAAAATCCATCTTCTTTTCATTAAATTCAACAAGAAAACTGTTCTGAGTTGAACTTCAATCATTGTGACTATCCAATTGGAACAAAGGAAAGCAATGTAGTGAGCTTCTCAGATTCGTTCCTAGAATGGTGGCGCTTTTCACTTGGTCCCTTTTCTCTGCACTCCTCTTTTATATCCCAAGAACAGTATTGAGTTCACCAAATGACAAAAGCATTTCTCATGAAAAACTGGTCCCTTCCTCTACATCTTGACTCTTTGAGGGGTAAAAACTCATTGTAGCTTTACTTCCACAAGAAGTAAAAAATAAACAACATATCTATCGAGGATCTCATTAGAATCAATTGGTAATCAGAAAAAGAATGGTTCTCCAAACAAAACCAAAAAAAAACTAATAAACTAAAGAAAGAAAAAGCACAATAACTACAACAGAAGGCACAAATTTTTCACACCACTGGTAAGCTCCTCGAACGTGTTTGCTCTCTGTTTGGACCCTCAACTAGCTAAACCTCTGGTGAGATCTGATTTACAATGCAGCCTGTAAGGAGGGAGGTTCAAACATCTACCTGTTACTGGTGTCAACCCCCAATCTAATTTCCATGAGCATTAATAATGTACTCATACCTTCACCCACAACCAACCAAACTTCAATTCCATTTATGCGTTACACAACTAACTTGGGTCCGCTACATGGATCTTGTTCCACCATTCAACTCTACTTAAAGCGAAACTAGTTGTCCATAATTCATACATGTCTTTCTCACAACTTCTCCCAAAGTCTAATAAAATTTAATTCACTCAAAATATTGGAATCACCAAAAGATTGTAATAACATCAGAATCCGAATGGCTGTATCATAATTAAACATGAGAATACCAATGGAATGGGGAATCCAACACACAATACATGTTCATCTTATGTAAGTTTCAAACCCCATGCATGCATCCACATTTACTGTTTACCAAATTCGTTAGTACATTTTTCACATGAAACACCTTTAGCGATCAGTAAACCAAACATGTTTCATGCACATCAAAATATCAATTCGCATCTGGGGCTAAAGAACAATAAAAGCATTTCCTAAAAGCAGGCCAAATGAGAAGTTACCTGTAGCCGAGGGAATTTCCAAACAGCTCTCATGCTCTCCCTTGAAGCTGCACCATCTAGCCAATCCAATCATGCACTCCTCTGGAAATATTTCTCAGCACAGCGGCTGCAAAAAAATGTCACATAGTAGAAATATCCAAATGAGTTAAAGTTGCAAAAACTTATAAAAAGCTACACAAATCTAAAAGATCATCCACTACATACCTGTTAATGGCAGAGAATAGAAGGTTGGAGATTCCGCACCACAAAACTAGCATTCAAAAACAGAGAATAAGGTTGTGTAATTTAATTAGGTTCTACGATTCAGATTATATGGTCTAGTCAAGTAGGTTCTGTGATTAAGGTTCCTACCTCTTCTTCGTTTGTGCTGTATCGATGTTTTATTCAGATTTTAGGCTGTACAAACAGAGAAATTGAGCGAGTAGGATGTAGAGAAATGGAGAGAGAAAAGAGCATGAGAAGGTTTAGGATGTAGAGAAGTGGAGAGAGAAAGGAGCATGAGAAGGTTTAGTGATTAAAAGCCTTGATGGACGTAGAAAAAGAGGACTAGAGAAGAACAGGAAAGGAGCAGGTGTTCCACTAGGTGGGCTCGGTAGGAGGATGTGTGATAAGTGTATAATTTTATATTTTTTTTTATTCTTTTTGTATTATGATTTTTAGGGTGTTTTATATTTTATTAAGTTTAATATAATTTATTTTATGAGTTTGGTATATTTTAGAAATCTTGTTATTAAATATGTCTACTTAGGAGACAATGAGACGTTACATGTGATAATAGCAAGGGACTTGACCAAGCTACAAGAGGAGAAACTCATTTAAGTTTTGAGAGACCATAAGATAGCCATTGGGTGGACAATAGCCGACATTAAGGGAATCAACCCAGCCATGTGCATGCATCGCATACATCTTGAGGAGGGAGCCAAACCGATTAGAGAAGCACAGCATAACTCAACCCTCCTATGATGGAAGTTGTGAAGAAGGAAATACTAAAGCTCCTTGATGTTGGAATTATCTATCACATCTCTGATAGTAAGTGGGTAAGTTCGGTTCAGGTGGTACCTAAAAAGACGGGCATAACTGTTGTTAAGAATCAAAATAATGAATTAATCCCTACTAGGATACAAAATGGATGGCGTGTTTGTATTGATTACAGGAAATTGAATGCTTCAACTCGTAAAGACCACTTTCCTCTTCCATTTATCGATCAAATGTTAGAGAGGTTAGCAAATCGTTCGCACTATTGTTTTCTTGATGGTTATTCAGGTTACTATCAAATTGTGATTGCACCTGAAGATCAGAAGAAAACGACATTCACCTGCCCATTTGGTACCTTTGCTTACCGACGAATGTCGTTTGGTCTTTGCACCACCCCAGCCACATTCCAGAGGTGTATGGTTAGCATTTTTTCTGATTATGTAGAGAACATTATAGAAGTTTTCATGGATGACTTTACTGTTTATGGAGACTCTTTTGATACATGCTTGGATAACCTTACACTTGTTCTTAAGAGGTGCATAGAAACTAACTTTGTTTTGAATTCTGAGAAGTGTCATTTTATAGTAACACAAGGAGCAGTTTTAGGTCATGTGATATCTTCTAGAGGTATAGAAATTGAAAAGGCAAAGATAGATCTTGTTCAATCTTTACCTTACCCCACAACTGTGTGGGAAGTGCATTCTTTTTTTGGACATGCAGGCTTTTATCAGCTCTTCATCAAGGATTTCTCGAAAATTTCATTGCCCTTATGCAAGCTCTTACAAAAGGAAATGGTATTTGATTTTAATGATGAGTGCAAAAGAGCTTTTGACAATCTCAAAGAACTGTTAACAACAGCCCCAGTGATTCAATCACCGAACTGGAAACTCCCATTTGAGATCATGTGTGATGCTAGCAATTATGCTATTGGGGCTGTTTTGGGCCAACGTGTGGAGAAAGTTGTTCATGCTATCTATTATGCCTCACGGACACTAACTGAAGCATAGTGTAACTACTCCACAATGGAGAAAGAGCTATTGGCTATAGTTTTTGCTTTGGACAAATTTATATCTTATTTATTGGGAACTAAAGTTATTGTCTATTCCGATCATGCAGCTCTTAGGCATTTGTTGGCAAAAAAAGAATCTAAGCCAAGATTGATCAGATGGATCCTTCTTCTTCAATAATTTGATTTAGAGATTAAGGACAAGAAGGGAGCTGAGAATTTAGTTGTAGACCATCTCAGTCGGGTGATTAAGGAGGGTGATGCAATACCATTACAAGATTTCTTTCCAAATGAACAACTACTTAAGGTAACAAATATAATGCCCTGGTATGCAGATTTAGTCAATTATTTAGCTACCAAAACCTTACCACCAGAGCTACCTAGAGTACGAAGAGAGAAAATCTGATGCTTGGTACTACATTTGGGATGACCCTTATCTTTGGGAGTAATGTTCAGACCAAATGGTAAGAAGGTGCGTACCCGAAACTGAATTTGAATCCATTCTTATCTTTTGTCATTCATATGCATGTGGTGGACATTTCAGTCCTAAAAGAACAACAAGAAAAGTGCTTGAATGTGACTTCTTTTGGCCATCTTTATTTCATGATGCATATATATTTTGTAAGTCATACACTCGTTGCCAATACTCAGGTAATGTGGCCCGTAAGGATCAAATGCCACAAATCCATATACTTATTTGTGAAATTTTTGATGTTTGGGGCATTGACTTTATGGGTCATTTTCCTAATTCTTTTGGCAATGTTTATATTTTACTTGTTGTTGATTATGTGTCAAAGTGGGTGAAAGAAAAAGCCACCCGAACTGATGATTATAAAGTGGTTGCAGATTTTGTCAAGTCTCACAATTTTGTTAGGTTTGGGATCCCACGAGCAATGATCAGTGATAGAGGGACTTACTTTTGTAATCGCACTGTAGCAGCACTACTTAAGAGATATGCTGTAACCCATAAGATTTCAACTGCCTACCATCCACAAACTAATGGACAAGCCGAGGTATCTAATAGAGAGGTGAAGTCAATTTCAGAAAAAACAGTTAATCCGAATAGGAAAGACTGGAGTACAAGACTTAACAATGCACTATGGGCTTATAGGACTGCTTATAAGACACCTATAGGGATGTCTCCATATCGGTTGGTTTATGGAAAAGCATGTCATCTACCGGTGGAATTGGAGCACAAGACGTTCTGGGCAATTAAGCAGTGTAACATGGAGACAGATAAGGCGAGGGAGCAACGAAAGTTGCAATTGCAGGAGTTAGAGGAGATTCACAATGGAGCTTATGAAAACTCTAGGATTTATAAGGAAAAGAAAAAAGTCTTTCATGATAAAATGATTTCTAAAAAGTAATTTGTTGTCGGACAAAAAGTGTTCCTTTATAATTCAAGGCTTCGGTTATTTCCTAGTAAGTTGCAGTCTCGCTGGATTGGTCATTTTATTGTTATTAATGTCTTTCCACATGGTGCAATTGAGATTCAAAGTTTGGACACTCAAAAGATTTTCAAGGTCAATGGATATAGACTTAAACCTTATCATGAAGGTTTTCAAGTTAACTCGTTGGTTGAGGAAGCTATGGACTTATAAGATCCACTTTATTCAGATTGAGAAAAGCTGCAGAATCGAGCTAATGACGTTAAACAAAGCGCTGCTTGGGAGGCAACCCAAGAAATCAGATTTGCTTTCTTAACCCTTTCTCTTTTTATTTTCATAGATATTATGTTTGTTTTTGTCTTTTTCTTTGCATTTAGCCTTACATTGGGGATAATGTAAGTTTTAAGTGTGGGGGAATTCTAGGATGTTTTGTTTTTATTTTTACATGTTGTTAGTATATATTGGTTGTATATACTAATTGAAAAAAAAAAAATATATATATATATATATATATATATATATATATATATATATATATATATATATATATATATATATATATATATATATATATATATATATATATTGGTTGTATATACTAACTGAAAAAAATTGACTTAAAATTTTCTTCCAAAAAAAAAATTATTTGTCTAGTTACAAGTTTGGATTAATTCTCTAAAGTGACCATGTTGAACTTTATAAATATGATTAAATTATTGAGATTCTTGAACCTTAGATTAGATGTGCAACTAAATTTGAATCACCATCTGAGATAAAGTTTTATTGTTATGTATCTTTGTATTTCACGTTTGCACCAACTCTTAGTTGTGGGGAATAAATATTGAATTTGAGAAATGGCAATTCTAAAAAAAAAAAAAAAAACTTGATAAAGAATAAATAACTGCTTCAATGTCCAAAATGCCTCAAAAACAAAAGAAAAATTGAATTGATGGTTATAAGCAGTTTAATTGACTAAGTCTAATTTTGTGGCATTTGTTACTTGAGTTATTAAGTCCTAGGGGTGTCTCTACACCTAATGCCCTAAAGCCAACTGGTTTGGGAGTCACTGACCCAACACTTGCTACATGAGTAACTTAGAAAGCCTAAGAAAATGGACATTGCACAAGTCGATGGAAAAAAATTGACTTCTAAATTTTCTGATTTTGTGGCCTTTGTTAGTTGAGTTATTAAGTCCTAGGGGTATCTCTACACCTAGTGCCCTAAAGCCAACTAGTTTGGGAGTCACTGACCCAACACTTGCTACATGGGTAACTTAGAAAGCCTAAGAAAACGGACATTGCACAAGTCAATGGAAAAAAATTGACTTCTAAATTTTCTGATTTTGTGACCTTTGTTACTTGAGTTATTAAGTCCTAGGGGTGTCTCTACACCTAGTGCCCTAAAGCCAGGTTTGGGAGTCACTGACCCAACACTTGCTACATGGGTAACCTAGAAAGCCTAAGAAAATGGACATTGCACAAGTCGATGAAAAAAAAAAAAAAAAGGTGTTATTTTTCTTGAATTATACTGTAAAGCCCCTTACTAATTGAGTTATATCACTTCACACTATAGATGCATATTAATATGAATTTGTTGAAGATGGTGACTAAAATGAAGTTATTGTATCTTTAATAAGATTTAAGTTGTCTATCGAGTTTAATTCTGTTTATGAGTTATAACTGTGGAGTACTTAGAGTTTTATTTAATTCTTGTAATTTGTTAAACCTAAAAATATTTTTCTTTGAATTTTGTAGGTAGATTCACTACAAACCCTCACGAGACACAATTCGTCCACTAGGGGTAACCTAGGGGTTCAATGGCTTGTTGTACATGCTAAGTGCATTCGTGGTTCCTACGAAAGTGGAATAGTTTAGGATTTTTTTTTATTTTATTTTACCCGAGGACGTGCAAAGGTAAATGTGGGAAAATTTGATAAGTGTATAATTTTATATTTTTTTTTATTCCTTTTGCATTATGATTTTTAGGGTGTTTTATACCTTATTGAGCTTAATATAATTTATTTTATGAGTTTGATATATTTTAGAAATCTTGTTAATTAATTAATAAAAGATGAAAAAATTCTAGCACTCTCAATATTAACATTTTGAATTTCATGTAGGATTTCGACATGGAAAGAGTTCGTTTGGGCTTCCAAATGTAGTTTTAAAATCTGATCTGAAAAATTGATCGAAATCTAAACCAGAGAATGAAGGTTGCTACACACGGAAGGTTCACTATTGGAAGACCTTGATTGATTGTTGAAAATCTTGAGGAGAATACACACAACTATAGAATCTTACAAAATTTGATAGATTTGGTGGTGACAATTGTTTAATAATGGAATGATTTTCATATAATCTAGAAATGAAAATTTTATTTAATTTTTATTTTCAAGTAATAAGGTTGTCAAATCTAGGTATACCTATTTTAGTCTTGTATTTTGGCTATTTAAACAACTCTCTTTCTTTTATTCTTGGGTTCTTGAAGAAGTCATGTGTGGCTAATTTTCTTATCTTCGGTTAGACGGAGCTGAAGCCATTATTGTAAACTTGTGAGACTTGTTCTTATTTATTGATTTTTAATTAAATATTTATTTTTCTTCCAATTTATGTATAGAATGATTGATGAATGGATTGATTAGGAGTACTACTAATTGATTTATTTATCTAATCGATTGTTAGATTAGAATTGGATTGCTATCAATTGATTATTCTATGTCAGTGGCAATGAGGATTGATGTTAATAGACAAGTTAATGTTATATTCCTAGGAGAAATCAGATTAAAGTAATTAAACCACGCTGGTGTGTGCTTAACGTTTAATTTCAATCATTTTTCTAATTGTTAATGTTATTTCTGAATCAAATCGAGAGCCTAGTCTTGAGATTGATTTAAGAGTAAGGGTACTATTAATAAACTATCTTTTAATAGATCAATCTTAAGGAAAGACTAAGGATTTTAGGCCTAGTCCTAATTTTCTTGATTGATTATTCAATTGGAATTTATTATTCTTTATGTCGATGAACAAGTTTACAAAGATGGTGTAAGTATCCTTTTGATCGAAGTTTTCTCTTATTGGTTTAATCTTTGATATTTGTATTACCTTATTCTTTATTCTTGCATTTTAGATAATTAATTACTGTTCTTTTCTATTGCAAACATACCCCCTCCATACGTAGAATAGCCAATGAAGTTGTGCTAATAAGATCAATCAGAATCTACTTTAATACAACAATTGGCTATTTTCTGAGTCTTATTTTATTTTCATTTGTTTTTCTCTCTTTAGGTTAATTAAACATTTTAATCTTGATCATAAATCCTTGTGGGTTCAACTCTTACTTACTACTATCTACGTTTCAAAATAAGGTAATTTAATTTGAACGCTCGACACGCATCAATGTGTCATGAGATAGGACTGTTGTCGCGAGCAAAATGTTTGCAACAAATTTCCAATGTGTTGTCGCGAGCAAAATGTTTGCAACAAATTCCCAATGTGTTTGCAACAAATGCCCGATGAGTTTTACAAGAGTATTTTACGGTAACATTGAATGTAAATTTTGTAAAAGCTTTTTTCAGGAAATTTGTCATGTTTTGGTAAAATTTTCCATGGGTAAGCTTTTACCAATAGCATAACAAACACGAAAAAAACTGATTTTATGGTAAAATTTCCATTTTCGGTAATTTTGCGTTAAAACAAACGGAGCCTAGGTGAGCCTAGGTGAGGTGAGTTTCGTTTTTTATTTGATTTTCATTCCCATGGCATTCAACCTATTCAGCCATTCACCTAAAGAGGTGCCCGCTGGCAAAAACACACCATTGTTTTAGTTCATGGAACACCAGAACTAATCCGCCTCGCTAACTCGTTCCAATATCGGCCAAGGGCAAGTATACGTATCAGAGTCCAAATACCGTTAAAGGATAAGCTGATCCAATCCGGAATTCACAGATCCAGAAATGTGATCCTTTTGTGGAGTTTGCAATGGCATTTATATTTTTACACAAAACTCTTATTACCTAATAATGCCTAATCTCCCAGTCCCAGTGGATTAAAAAAAAAGAAGTGATTTCCTTAAGTGAGATAACTTTTTGCATCTTAGATATTTTTGTGAATGATTGATTCCTCAATATTTCTTTGCTTCATTTCCCACGAAACTAATATGAAAAAAAGAATTAAGGCAAAACCAATGTTAAGAAGACAAGCTCCAATGTGAAGAAGACAAACTCCAGTGAAAGGCAGATAAGAAACGCAGCTTTTCAAACTCTAAATATCCATCCAGAGAAACCCACCACCACAATCTCACCCTTATTCAAAACCCGAGGTCATATTGTTAACATTCTAACAGTGACCAATTCATTCCTCCCCCCACCCAACCCCAACCATCACAAAACTACCATGACAAACTATAAATATTTAAAGAGAAAAATACAGAATAATCAAGGCCATTAATCTTCTGTTCTCTCTTTCCCCCCATCTCTCAATACCTGTAGTGAGGAGGCTTGTATGGACCCTCAGCAGGCACACTGATGTACTCAGCCTGTTCAGGAGTAAGCTTGGTCAGTCTGGCCCCGAGTTTCCCAAGGTGAAGTGCAGCAACCTTCTCATCAAGGTGCTTGGGTAGAACATACACCTTCTTCTCATACTTGCCAGTGTTCTTCTCCTTCCAGAGCTCCAGCTGAGCAATCACCTGGTTTGTGAATGAGCATGACATCACAAAGCTAGGGTGGCCAGTGGCACATCCAAGGTTCATCAAACGCCCCTCAGCCAAGACGATGATGCCTGAGTTGGTGTCAGGGAAGACCCACCTGTCTGTCTGCGGCTTGATTGTGATCCTCTTCACGCCAGGGAATGTTTCCAGACCGTGCATGTCGATCTCATTGTCGAAGTGACCAATGTTGCAGACAATGGCATTGTTCTTCATCTTTCTCATGTCGTCAAGCATGATGATGTCCTTGTTACCAGTAGTGGTAACAAAGATGTCAGCTTCTGAGACCACATCTTCAAGTCTCTGAACAGGGATACCTTCCATCAAAGCCTGGAGGGCACAGATGGGGTCAATCTCAGTCACAATAACACGAGAACCAGCCTGCTTCAGGGCAGCAGCACAACCCTTGCCGACGTCTCCATACCCACAGACGACTGAAACCTTTCCGGCGATCATAACATCAGTAGCCCTCATCAAGCCATCAGGAAGGGAGTGGCGGCATCCATAAAGGTTGTCGAACTGTTACACGCAGAAAGACATAAGGCAATGTTAGGGCTCTCAGAGTAGGGGATTCAATTTTCTAAAAAAATCAAATTCCTCACAGAATCATAACTAGATCTTGGAGATCTTTCTAATAGAATGATATTGGCGGTCTGAAACTAAACTGTCTCTATTTTTGCAATACATCTGAAGATTGAATGAATTTGTTTTCAACAATCGACATGATTCAGAAACGACAAATGAAAATAACCTCAGTAGGAAGACCAGCAAAATCACATTCCAAAATGAACGTAAAGGAGAAGAACCGAGGTTAATAAAAACAAAAAACTGTGAAACTCCAACAAAAGCAAAACCTACATATCTGGATGTGGAAACAATATCCAACTTTCAAAAACAACACCTAAAAGAAAATGAGATTCCAAAAGAATAGCTAAATTTTAGAAGTAGACAACATTTGTGAACTCTAGATCTCAATCATGTCACTAGACATATAGAGTTCTCGAGAACTGAAAGAGCAGAAAGATATCAAAACAACCAAACAAGAAGTAGTATATGATTTAGGCATTATCAATTTTTTTATACAGATTGTACATTTCATCCAAATCCTGAAGAAATTTAAACGAATTAACTAACCGCTAAAGAAACACAGAAGCACTTCAAACCAAATCATCCGTATAAACAGTGACAGAAGAAGTTCCGAACATGAAAATTAAAAGAGAACCCTTTTGCTGATAAGTTACAGAAATAAACACAATCGAAAATTAAAAATGAAATCAGATTAAGATTCACTAAGCTATCGTACTTCAGAAGCCCGTCCTGATCCAAGCCAATCATTATTACCAGCATCGCACAATCAAAGTTTTTAAGCGAAAATAGACAGAGCATCATAAACCCTAGATCTGAAGCAAGCCACTATAGATCTGATTAATAAAAAGACGAGCAGAGAGATTTAAAGAAAAAAAACGATACCTTGCTCTTGGTAACAGAGTCGTTGACATTGATGGCAGGGAAGAGCAATGTTCCATTAGCCTGCATCTGGTAGAGCCTCTTCACACCAGTGGTAGTCTCCTCAGAAACACCAACCAATCTCTCCTTCATCTTGTGGTACTTCTTGGGATCGGTCGCCAACCCATCCTTAATAATCCGAAGCACAATCTGGAACTCAGCGTTATCGGTCGAAGCCGGATCAGGCACCTTTCCAGACTTGACAAACTCTTCCTCGGCCTTCACACCCTCATGAATCAACAAAGTCGCATCACCACCATCATCGACAATCAGATCCGGACCACCACCAGGACCCCAGTCAAGAGCCCTCTCAGTGCACCACCAGTACTCCTCAAGGGTCTCACCCTTCCACGCAAAAACCGCAGCGCTGTCACGAGCGATGGCAGCAGCAGCGTGGTCTTGCGTGGAGAAGATGTTGCAGGAGCACCAACGTACCTCAGCACCCAAAGCAGTTAGGGTTTCGATGAGAACCGCGGTTTGAATGGTCATATGAAGAGAGCCAGTGATACGAGCTCCTTTAAAGGGTTGTGAAGGACCATATTCAGATCTGCAAGACATCAACCCAGGCATCTCAACCTCAGCGAGCTCGAGCTCCATACGACCGAAATCCGCCTGAGACATGTCTTTAACCTTGTACTCGCGACCTGATGAGGTCTTCTCGACAAGCAAAGCCATGGCAGCAGAGACGGATCTGAAGCTCTGCTGAAAATGAGACGGAAGAGGAGAGGAGAGAAGACTAAGTGAAGATGAGAGGTGAGTGAAAGGAGTTTATATAGGCGAAATTGGTGAATCTGATGGATTAAGGGCCATCCGATGCGGAGGGTAACCATGGGAAATGGGCCCCACATGTCGAGATTTGATTACTCATTCGGCATCCGATCTGAGCGTCTCACTCTCACCAGTTAATTGTGAATTTTATGTTCCGTTATTACCCCTGCTTTGTTTAGAACTAACGTTATAACTAGTTGGTGTATTCCGTAAATTTGGGGAAAATATCTGGGAATTTAGTTGTGGGTTGGTGGGTGGGACCGTGGGATGGGGTGAAACATCACGCGATTTTTTTGTTTATAGAAAAACATCGCGCGATTCACCAATCTCCAGTGTCATTGTTAATTTAATCGGCGCTTGGATCGGAGGACTCAACTCAAATCTGTGGTTGGTGAGGAAAGAGAGAATTTCAGGACCTGGATTCTCTCCGGTGGTTCAGCAGTGTCAGCAGCAAGTATCTTGCGGGTTCGATAAACGGCTGGGTGAAGGAGAATTTCTGTTTTTCAACGTTCCTAGACTCATCAATGAACAGGTGAGACTAGACAGATAGGAGATAAGGGGGAAAGATGTTGACATACTTCCATTTACTTCTTCCATAGCATAGTTCAAGGTTTTGGTATTAGATCAGTCGTTGATTTCTATTGATTTTGGATCATGCCGGTTTTTCGATTTAATCTTTGATCTCAGTCTGTTTTAATATTATTTTAATGAAGATTAGATAAACATTAATTTTCCATTGGATTCATACACGAATCGGTTCTAAATTAGATCCTTTTTGTACTTGGTTGTTCAATAGTTAAATTTAAGGCAATGACTTAGAGCATTTTCCCATTATCATATTTTCCGTGGGAACGAGTTTTCCTCCACCCAGGATAAAGAGCATTATCTTCGTCCTAGGCTCGCTAGTGATAAATGGGAGTCCACATCGTCTCCTCCCAATGATTTTGGGAGGACATGGCAACTTATCTCGGATGACTGCCACATGGCTTTCGGGTGAATCTGAGATCCACGTCTGAGCCGACAACCCCTGTCGGCTCGGCTTGTCGATTGGGTGTCGGCTCAGACGTGGGTCTCAGATTCACCCAAGAGCCATGTGGCAGTCATCCGAGATAGGTTGTCATGTCCTCCCAAAATCATTGGGAGGAGACGATGTGAATACGATAAATGGGCATCCAAAAACAGGATTTTTTTTTTTTTTGTAACAATTTGGGAACAATCAAAGGAAGTATAACCAGGATTTATTAGTATAGCATTAATATTTATATAGTCATTTAAGGTTTTATCTCTCATTTTCTTAAGATAAATAATAAATTTATTTTAAACTAGGGTTTTATCTCATTTCCTTGTAATTTGTATTCTAATTCCTTTTCCTAATTCGAATCAAATTTTAACTGAATATCCTTTTAAATTTTGAATTTGGATTTGATTTTTATACATTCATCGGATTCAAATAGGATAGTTGGTAAATGGATTCACATTTGGATAATGGTGTATTGGATTCAAATTGGATCTGTTTACATCCATAGGTTTACTATTAATACTCTCTCTCCTAGGATAAAATATGGGCTTCCAACTACCACCCTTTCATTTTTATTTATAAAAAAAAAAAGGAAAATCTTGTTATAAAGAAAATTGGTGGAAAAAATTTGCAATCTTACTTGCTTCTTTTTTTTTTTTTTAACCATTCTTAGAGTAACTCATTTTTTACTTTCAAGAAAATAAATTCATGTCATTTCACGTGTGTCCATTCCTAACGTTGAATAGAGAGGACATTGAGTTTTCCCTACAGCCTATTGTTCATGATATAATCTTATTGGTGAGTATCTTTAATTCGTGTTCTTTTTCTTTTATTCCAAATGTGTTATTCATACCCTTGCGAGGAATGACTCAATCATTCCAGGATTGGTTAATTGGTCATCTTCCACTCCTTGACTTCATGAAGTTATTGTAAATGATGCATTGGCCTTTTTCCCAAGTAAATGATCAATAGATTTTCTTATTACCCAAAAAAAAAAAAAATAGAAAGAACATGATTTAATTGACAACAATCAAAGCTTAAAGTCTATTTCAAATAAATACATCATCCTGTATTGGTATTCCAATATATGATTTAACTAAAACAATCATAAAAATAGATGTTTCAAATTTTTCTTGTAATTTTCAAACATATCAAATTTCAAATATTAACCTTCGCTCTACACTGTCATAGTCCCTCATTCATATACATTTTATGCCTTCTGCCATGACAATAAAAAAATATTCAAATTAGTTGTTAGTATAAAACTTTTCCTCCTCAACATGAATCACAAGACACTGTGAAGTACTTTTGCACAAGTGCTGGTTCGTTTCACCCATCCTGCATGTAACATCTTCCTCAATCTATTGGTATGGACATGCTGAATTTGATCATATAAAACATCTTTCATATGTAACATATCCCACATGTTGATTACAATCAAATTTGGATTACTTGAATACAATCTCACTCTCTTTATCCTCCATCGAATGAATGTAATTTTACAACATGTAGTCCAACCTCCTCTTTTCCTCCTTTGTTTTTCTAGCCTTTCTTGGTTGGGGAGCCAACTGCGGCCGTGATTGCTTTTCCTTCAGAAGGGACAACAACGACTGGTGGATTTCGCCATGGCTGCGGGAGCAAGAAACATAAGACCAGGGATTCCAAAAAGATCGTCGCAGACTCCTGCTTGCAAATGTCACCTAAAACCATGGTTTGATTCATTTAGTTTGAGGAGATCACTCCGATATTTAAGTCAGGATTCCAAGCAAAAACAACAATAAATGTGGGGATAGTAGTAAAAAGTTAGAAGTGATTAAAGATAGATTAACCTTGAGATTCGGGTGCCATTTATAGGGATTTGGTGCAGGTCTTGTGCATCTTTGCAATAAGTCCAAAATTACAGTGGTCGATTGTGCCCTTGACTTTTGCGAATACAATTAAATATGCCTCCGAGTTTCCTTTTGGTAAGAAGACGGTTATGCACCTAATGGCTAAGGTTTGGAAATAGCCGCGTGTCGCTTTTCCATTGGTTGGTATTATTTCTACCCAACAGTTGCGCCCTACTCCTTTAGATCTGTAAGGTCTGATTGAGTAAGAGAAAAAAAAATTATATGGTGTCTTATTCATACTTATCTACCCTCCACATGCCTTTGAAGAGCTATTGGTCTAATTGCATGCTAGCCACCACGGATCTTTTAGGACGGTCAAGTCAAGATAGGGCAAGGTGATCGAGTTTGTCACACCCCAATTATAGTCGAAGCAGAAATGTGATTGAACTGTTAACAAACCAATAGCTCAAGCCAGGATCACAAAAGAATCATACCAACATTTAAGCCATCACATCATAACCATAAATCAGAATAGACAAATATCAACAGAAGTCTTTATTAATAGATGAACTGGGTGTCTAAGTGATAAATAATAATTAATCAATTATATCAAAACTAAAACATAAGTAGTAATATCTAATTACAAGTCATATAATCTCAAACACCAAAATAAAACCTAGAGATATACACAAGAGTGGCACCCACATGACGAGTCATGCTTGTTCTCCACTGACTACACGTCCATAGTTACAACTCTTTCTAAACGACGATGCATTGACATAGTCGTCCACAGTATAACCTGCATCATCAAAAACTAAAAAGAAAATATATCCTGGGGTAAACTCACAACTTAACTCAGTGAGAAATAAAAAATAAAACATACAGCAGGCAATATACATGAGATAACATTCAATCATTAGGTCTGATAAAGTTTACAATGTGCTATGGTAAGGATAGGCTACAACTGTAAGACCCGCACTCCACTAACCCAGTCTAACCGTGTCGTGTCAGGTCTTCCCATCATTCCTGGACCAAGTGGAAAGAGCGTGTGAAGATGGATCACAAACCAGGTATAAAAATCGACTCAACACCCAAAACTGTATGCATATGGTCGCATACCTGGGTAGGTATGGTCGACCATATGGTAAGAATGAAAATCTCGAATCCAAGACCCTACGGTAGATGATTTCGACCCTACGGTCGACGGGTTCTGCGACCGTAGCCATCGACCGTGAGACCCCAGGTCAGACTCCGAGTTTTGGAATTTCCTAAATTAAGGAATTTCTTTCCTAATTGAAAGAGAACTCTATATGGAGAGTTTTTCTCTATATAAAGGATGTCCCTCATCTCTTTTTCTCTATTTTAGAACATTAGTAAACCTTAGAAAGAGAGAAGGGAGGAGAAGGAAGAGAAGGAGAAGAAGAAAAGGCTAAGGAGAGGATCTTGCTGAGAAGAGATTGGCTCGCTATCACAGACAAAGGTATGAACCTAATCCCTGGAGATGTAAACTCTATGGAATAAGATTCTATGGAAGATAGACAATATCAACCTATTATGATCCATGTGATTTCCTTGAGAAAATCTCAAGGAGAACCATGAGGAGTGAGTTTGATGATTAGGATTGATAAGAAACTACTAATGATGGCCATAGGATGACCTTAGAATAAACCCAATTGAAGATCAGAGGACTTAACCTAGGAAGAACTCGAATTGCATGTAGTCTGTAACCAGAAATCCCAAGGTCGCAGCTACGATCGACCATAGCATGACTAGCCTGATCAGAAGATCAACCATAGGCATTCGGGAAGATTTAGGAATCATATGATTGCAACTATGGTCGCACCATATGCGACCGTAGGGTATCGACCATAGGCAGTAAGGTCGATATAGTATGAGACCATAGGACCAATCAGATACCTATCAGTGCTCTGTTTCGATTTTCTACTACTGTAACATGTTATATATGAATCCTAATTTAAATTCAAATAATTTTTAGGTTGTTAAATTGATTGAAAGAGAATTTTAAGACTTAGAAAGAGATCGAGTATTGCTAACAGGTGAGGGAACAAGACATAAACTAATTGGTTAATAACAAACTGTTTACTTTTATTGAGTCCAATGCCATGATTGATTTTATGCGCGTATTCTCGTAATGTGCATCTCACATGTCATCAAATATTTCTACAATTACTGCTCATGCATATTTAATTATGTTTATTTATAACATGGTGATGATGATGATGCTAAGAATAGGCATATAATTGTATGTGTGTGGTTAGTGTGCTTGATGCAAGTGGAGCATCAGGGGAGGACATGCATGGTGGTCTTTGACCTTGTCACCAGACTCTAGCTCTATCTCTACTCAAGTCTTGTCTACTAACATCGTCATATTGTCATTACCTTAGCAGAACTATTACGTCGTAGGGCACAGGGGAGGTGGTCTCAGACCGTGTAGTTTCTGACTCTGTCGGGGGGCCTTAGCTCTATCTCTATGGACGTATTGAGGGATACTGGGGTGAGGCCTTGGATACACTATTTGGCATTAGGATTGGTTGGTTGCGAGCCCAATTTGTAAGCCCTTGCCAGCAGGGGCTTTCATGTTGGTATGGGTAGGGCATCAGGGGAAATGTTGGCAATGTGTGATTCGGACACTTTAACTCTATCTCTATTCCATGGTGGGTGCATGTGGAATGGTAATAGTGTTTGATCCATTAGACGGATTCACACACTCGTATATAGAGGTGCGGGGGCAACCAAACCTTTCTATAGCACATTACAAACTTAAAAATCAGACCAAAGATATGAATTGAATGCATGCATATATTCGTTACATTGTTTTATTTGCTCACTGAACCGTGATGTGTGCTCACCCTTTCGACGTCGAATATTTTTAGTTGATGATGCAGGTCATACTATTGAAGAATATATGAATGCGTCGACGTATGGACACGTTGCCTCCATTGACGTAGAAGCTGTTGAAGATGCACATGATTCATCATGCGAGTGCAACTAGTGCATTTTTATTAGTTTAGTTATATTTGATTAATGGAACATGTAATGGATTATTTACTTTTATGTCTTGAGTTTTGGAGATAATCGAATTAATTATTTATTATCATTGTTAGATACTCAGTTCATTATTTGTAAGACTTCTGCTTATTTGTTTATTACCTCTGATTATTACCATGTAATGTGTGTGTGGTTTGATATGGTGGATACGACCTATATGAGATCCTGGTTGAACCGTTGATTTATTGACGGTTCATCATACTAATTTGGTTAGACCAGAATTGGGGTGTGACAACAATCATACCTCCATACACGAGACTGTAAACGAACCCAACGATCAGGCTCCAACTAAAATCACTGTTGTCCCACAACACTCATTACAAGATAGAGATAAAGCTAGAGCCCAATGGTAGGCTACAATCAAATTGTCAGCACCCCCCTAATACCCTATCCCATACCAATACGTACACCCTACTGGCGAGGATTTGCAAACTAGGTTCGTCACTAACCAATCCTAGATATCATCAAATTGTATCCAAAGTCCTACCCCAGCATCGATCCTTCAATACAAAACAGAGATAGAGCTAAAGTCTGATGGTAAGGCTATGGCCAACACCGCCAGCACTCCCCCTGATACCCAACTTTGTACTAAGCACGCTAAGGTAACGACGATACGACGTTATCAGTGTAGGAAACGGTTCAATGCTCTAACCTCTCTCCACCCAACACACCAACCACACACAAACACATATCCTTAATCATCATCATAAAAGAAATAATAAATATGCATGAACAATAACAACAGATATTAGATAACATATTATATGCACAGTACAAGCAAATCATCAACACAGAAGGTAGTTTGTTATTAACCAATTAATTTGGGGTCTTGTCCCTCACCTATTGAGTGATTCTAACACTCCCTGAAATGTTGAAATTAGCCTTGCTTGATTACAAGTCTTAGACAAATAGTAGGTTTAAATTAGGGTTTATTCTGACAAATTTCCATTCATCGGATTCACTGTCTGGACTGGCAAACAGTCACTCCGGACATTGTCCGGTCGCATGTCCAGTGTGACATATTGTCCAATCGGACATCAATCCGAACAACCCTGAGACACTTCTCGAGAGTGTCTGGATCTGTCACCGGTCTCACTATGGTGTGATCAATCAGTCAGATCGGACAACCTCCAGATTATTCTTCGGTCTGTATCTTTCCTTAGAGTTGATCCTTCGACTTATAGGTTTCCTCCTACATTGTTCTAAGTTTATAACACATATTGGAATCAGGTCTTTCACTGCAACCCTGGTTTCCACTCATACCCTTGTTCATAGATTCCAGTTAACCATTCGACAATCATGATTTTCATTATGCTGGAATCCATCAACAGGTCTTTAATGCTAGTAAGTTTTAACTCTCTATAATCATAGTCTGTCCTACTTACAATGGTAGATAACTACAATGATAGATAATTCACCATTGATTTCTGACGTTGTGAGTTCTCCTCTCCATTACTCTTTCTCTTTCTCTCTCTCTCTCTTAGATCATCTTTAAAGCTTTTAGGGTTTGTGGTTGATCCAAAGAGTGAGAGAGAGTAAGAAAACGAAGCTTATATATGTGGGGTAGTGTCCTAATTAGAGTCATCTCCTAATTAAGAGAGTAGTCTAAGCAAACTAGGAAACTTTTCTATTCTCAGAGTTGATTTTATGCTTGTCCGGTCACATATCTAGTCACACAATACGTGAGACTGGACAACCTCAACCAGTCAGACCAGACAAGGTTAAAGTTATCTGTTTCCTACCTTGAATGTGTGGCATGTCATCCGACCGTCTGTTCTGACCCGGTTATGATGGGAAGACCTGTCATAACACGTTAACCTATGTTAGATCGGATTTGTGGAATGCGGGTCTTACAGAGTTCATCTTGCAAGTTGGCCTTTTCAGGCCTTTCTGGTTGGTCAAGCCGAGATGTGGACAGGGCAATCAAAATCAGCATACGAGCTGGCCTTCTTGGGCCTTTCTTGTAAGACCCGCACTCCATGAACCCGATCTAAACATTGTTTCATGTCATAACAAGTCTTCCAATCATCAGGGCCAGACGGGACGAGCGGATGACAACCAGGTATGGAAACGGACCAGATTAAGTATGATAATTTTCATACCGGTCTGTTGTACCGGTCGATGGTCGACTGGTACGGCCTGCGCAGCATGGATCCAGAAACGGATCTCTACGGGTCTCACTTTCCAAATTTCAAACCGGAGGACTTTCCTAATGTTAGGAGGCTTCCTAAACCTAATCCTAGTCTATATAAGGACCTGTAAACCTCCTAAAACCTCTTCCATTGATCCTCACAAACCCTAGAAAGGAGAAAGAGGTTGAAGAAGGAGAATAAGCTAGGAAGGAAAGGGAAGAGCCGCCAGTGCCGTTCGACGAAGAACAAGTTACAGCAAGTCAACGGTAAGTGGTCAAACCTTCCTCTATATTATAGGAGGGTTAGCTGTGATTGAAACAATACCATGCAAAGCAAGGTATTGATCTAAACCCTATTTTGCCGTCAAACCCTAAATTAGTCGTAAACCCTAGATTTAAGTTCTAAGTCGAAGATCATCGAGGCTAGGACTTGAATGGAGATGGAAACAACTCTAACTCAATGTTCAGACCTAGAATGAATAGGAGAAACCCTAGGATCAAGGGTGACCGATGGAAGGCGAGAACCAAGTGTATGGTCTTTCGGAGACATACCGGTCGACCATACCGGTCACACCATATGCCATCGGTACTGCGACTTGTACCTCTCGGGGACTGGTCTGTGGGGACCGGCCGACCATACCGGTTGCAGGTTTTCCCCACAGTGCTACGATCGGTACCTGTGACCGGTCTGCTCTGTGAGAAGTATTTTGACCTTGTTGGTTTTTCGACCAACGTAAACCCTAAGAAAACTATTCTAACTAAATCCTAATATCGTGTAGGACCTTGTGACACGGAGCAAACTATCAAACAAGCGTCAAGTAAGGGAATCAGACTTAAACCCTAATAATTAAATAACAGTAAATCGTTGTTAAAATTATGGTTCTATGGATTGATGTTTATGCATTCTCGCATGTCATCCTTTACTTTCAGTTATTATTATTGTTCATGCATACTTGCTATGCTAGGTTGTGACTGTTAAGCATGTGATTGTTTTCGTTGGTGTGTGGAATGAGAAGGACTGGATGTCTGGGATCATTCCTCACATTAGCACCTTTTCGTATCGTTCTATCTTAGCATGCTTGGTGCGGGTAGGGTATCAGGGAGAGGAAGTGGCACTGTGGTCTCCGACCTGGCCACTGGACTCTAGCTCTATCTCTATGCCGTAGGGAGCTGCGCTGGAACAGGGCCTGCTGTGATAACATGTAGGATTGGTTAGTTGCAAGCCCAGTTTATAAGCCCTCGCCAATAGGGGCTTACATATTGGTATGGGTAGAGTATCAGGGGAGGTGTTGGCGGTGTTTGATCCGGACGCCTTAGCTCTATCTCTATTCCATGATAGGGTGCATGTGGGACGACAGTGGTATTTGATCCATTGGGCGGCTTCACACACTCGTGTATAGAGGTGCGGTGGCCGCCAATCCTTTCTATAGCACATTGCAAATTTTAAACCAGACCATAATGTAAATGTTACTCATGCATATGTTTGTTGCATTGTCTGATTGTCTTACTGAGCTAAGTTGTGAGCTCACCCTTGTATATATACATGTTTTTAGATGTTGATGCAGGTTATACAGTGGAGGATTACATGGACGCTCCATGTTAAATGGGGGGGGGTGCGCCGGGAGAAAAGAAGAAAAAGGGAGGCGAAGGGGGAAGGTTGAGGGTCCTTTTTCGTCTTTATATTTTTTAATTTAATTTAAATTTTATTATTTAATTTTTGGTTGGAAAAATGTAATAGAGAAAAGAAAAAAATTAAAGTTTTTTTGTTATTTTTTAAAGAATATTTTATTTAAATTTTTCAATAGATTACTCAGTTCATTTTATTTAAGACTTCCGCTATATTTATTATATTCTGATTGTGGTTATGTGCAATGATTTGTATGAGTGGACACGGTCTTATTGAGATCCTGGTGTGAACCGTTGGTTCAGTGACGGTTCATTCACACTTCTGGTTCAGTCGGAATTGGGGTGTGACATTTCTGGTTGGTCATGTCAAGATGCAAACTGGGTGATCAAGGTCGGCCTGCGAGCTAGTCTTCTCGAGCCTTTTTGGTCGACTAAGACGAGATGCGGACAGGTTTATCGAGGTCGGCTTATGAGTTGGCCTTCTAAGACCTTTCTGGTTAGTCAAGTCGAAATGCGGATAGGGAGATCGAGGTTTACCTGCGAGCTAGCCTTCTCGGACCTTTCTGATCGATCATGCCAAGATGCGGACTAAGCAATCGAGGTCGGCATTCGAGCTATCCTTCTCGAACATTTCTGGTTGATTATGCCGAGATGCAGACAGGGTAATCAAGGTGGGATTGCGAGGCGGATTTCTTGGACCTTTTTGGTTCGTCAAGCCGAGATGCAAACAAGGCGATTGAGGTCTACCTGCGAGTTGGCCTTTTCAAACCTTTCTGGTTGATCATACCGAGATGCAGACACAATAATCGAAGTCGGCCTACAAGTTGGGGTTCCTCGAGTTGTTGAGCTCTGTCTGACTGAGGTGAACAGACAGATATTGTCGGCTAAAGGTTGTAGCGTTTGATCTACCCTCCTCGAGCCGTTATGCTCAATCTTGTCAAGGTGAATGGACCAATCGAATCGACAAAGGTGGTTGGCAATGAATGTGGTCTTTTGGAGGTCGGGCTCCTACATTTTGATCTGGTTGTATCTAGAGTATCCATCCATGAAACTCAGCATTTCATGTACAACCATTGTATCTATCAACTGATTGATTTGGGGTAGTGGGAAACTGTCCTTTAAGCAGGCTTCGTTAAGTTCAGTGAAATCGATACAGATCTTCACCCAGCTTCCACGCTTTGGTACCATCACCATGTTAGATACCCACTCAAGAAACTGGATCTCATGTATGAATATAACTTGTAGGAGCTTGTCAATTTCGTCATCGATGACGGCTTGTATTGTTGTGACGAAAGTTAGCTTCTCCTATTTCATTGGCTATCATGTCAGGTCGACACTTCAACAGATGTTTGATTATATTGCAAGGTATTCCAGGCATGTCGGCCACTAACCATGTGAATATATCCACATTTTCTCACAAGAGGAAGATCGATTCCTCTTGCTGCTTCTCTCGCAGAGATGCTCCGATTTGCATAGTCTGATCGATATCCCCTTCAATTATCTCCACTTGGATAAGTTCTTCAGCTAGTGTGTTGGCTTTTCTTAGGGTCATCCTCGAGGCCATCCGCTAATATTGGGAGTGCTTCAGTTGATGTCTTTCTTTTTTTATATTGGTAGCATAACATTGTCTCAAGATGAGCTAATCTGCTTTACAATCTCCCACGTCTTCATAGGTTGGGAATAACCTATGATGTCTTTCTTTTTTTATATTGGTAGCATAACATTGTCTCAAGATGAGCTAATCTGCTTTCATTGTCTATTAAGTTGTATCACGACTCTCAGTTTGTTCAATCTCAATCTCCTGAGAACGGAATTATAAGTAGAGGATATGTCGAAGACTAAGAAATTCATCATTACTGTCGAATCGTTTGGGTAAGTCCTAGCGTAGACATCAAGCATCATAGAGCCCTTCACCTGGACGACAGCACCAGAGAAACCTACTAGAGGTGACATGACTGGTCGTAAACTATGGTCCTCGAGTTTAATTACTAGTAGGCTTTATAATAAATGATATCCGCAGAACTTTTGATGTCGACAAGAATCTTCCTCACATTGTAATTGGCAATCTATAGACTTATCATTATGACATCATCGTGGGGTACCTCAATACCTTACAGGTCTTCATCAGAGAAGGTGATGAGCTCCCCAATTTGGGGTATTTTGTCTTGTCATTCTGTAGACTTGACAGAACAAGAGTATGATTTCTGGGAATATGTCGAGGTGTTTCCAACTATAGGACTACCTATGCTAGTGTTGATGTCCCCGAGTGGTGGATCTTGTCCATTTCAGATGTACTGGCGCTCTCCTTTTTTGGCCTGACAATATTGTTGCCGATTTTCTTGATTCTGGGGTCTTTCTTTTCCACTGTCTTCACGACCATGGTTCCTTCCTTGGGCTTGTTCTGGGCTTCTTATAGAAGAGGCTAGCTTCTCTTCTCGGTCAACTTGAGAGCGTTGTTGTCAATTGCAATCAACATACTAGCATAGTAACCTCGCCAAATTAGGTACTCAATTTCTCCTTTTAGGTGCTTACAGTCATCGATGTCGTGACCATGGTCACGATGAAACTAGCAGTACTTGGATAGGTCTCTCCGACTTGGGTCGGTGAATAACTTGGGGGCTCTTCAAGCACTTGACTTGGTTGATCACAGTTAAAATTTCGGACATCAGTTGATTGAGAGGGGTGTATGGGGTTGAAACCCTTGATATGGCAATATTCCTGACTGAAATCTCCTTGGCGACCGTAGTCACCATTGTCTAACTTTCTCTTCTTCAAAGTGTCTTCTTCTCCTCTCCTTGCTTGTACAACTTCACTGGCAGTCATAAACTTCTCACATTAGGCTAACAAGACTTTAACACCTTTTGGGGCCTTCTTCCCGATTCAGAATAGTAGCTCTTCATCTCAAATACCCGCGAGGAGTGTGACGAAGACAACGACAGGCTCCAAGTCCTTGATCTCCAAGACCTCCAAATTGAATGGATGATTAAACTTCAGAGGGCTTTGCTATTACGCTGCTTCACAGCCATCAGATGGACTATGAATTTCTTCTGGACTTTGCTACCGTAGAAATGGACGAGGAAGGTTCCGTTGAGTTCTTCGAAAGAAATGATGGACTTGAACTTGAGGTTATTGAACCACATCTGGATCATTTTTTTAATAGTGGAGGGCAAAACTCGACATACTATGGCATCTTGAACCCGTAAAGGTACATCATTGAGATGAAGATGTCAAAATGTTGTTCGGGATTGGTGGTGCCATCAAATGGATTGACAATGGGCATTTTGAAGTTTAGAGGCAATAAAGCTCTCGTGATCACCTCGGACAGCACGTTCTTAGTATTGTAGCCTTGTTCTTTGGTGCCGAAACACTGACAGATGACCAGGTTCATGCACTCCTTGAGTAGCTACATCTGATCTTCTATCTTCTACTTTGCCTCTTGGGTCGTCGGCTCTTTCTCCCGATCTTGTCAGGGTACTTCTCATGATTCCTTAGGAGTTCAGCTTCTGCATTATAAGGTTGGAGTCATGCTCCAATTGCTCCAGGATATAGCTGAGGTCCAAGCTGTTCATTGATAGGTACACTCGGATTATCTCGGTTTGAACTTGATCTATTGTATGTTGTTATTTTTCTCTGAGCTCGGCCTATGGGATCTCTGCCCCGTTGGTTGCAAGCTTAATCATCTGGATGTGGTTAGACTTGATCGTGGACAGGAAAGTTAATCTCCTCATATTGGCGGCTTCAACCTATATGGATGTCATTAGCCTAAGTTTGACCCACTCGACGACTATTTGCAAGACTCCGAGCTGGGATAATGGGATAGATGCCCCGGGGTTCAGGGTCCCTAAAGGAGCTATGTCAATCTATCAAATTGTTGGATTATTGCATCAAATTGTGCCCTGATCACATAATCATCTTGGAGGTATCCGATCCCTTGGTTGACTTCTTTTCGAATGGGGGCTTGAATGGAGGGATGGATTATGTCATAGCCATGACCATCATTGAGTTCTTCATGATTGCCTTCGATTGGGCTCCTTTCGCTGAGGTAGGGTCTCCAAGTTCGCACTTTTTGTCACAGTCAGGTCGCCATTGTAACAACAAGTTGGTTCTCGTACACTAAATTTATACTTCCCACAGATGGCACCAATATGTTGCAATTAAAATCCTCTGAAATATCCAAGGAGGGACTTATTTGCAGATGATAACGAACAGAGCATAAGAGTAGTTGTACTTTTTGTCCGAAGGGTCATTTTGATGCTTAAGTCAAGAATCCGAACAGCAAACAGTAATAAATGTGTGATAATAGTAGAAAGTAAGAGGTGTTTAAAGATGGATTAACCTTGAGATTCAAGTCTTATTTATAGGGATTTGGTGAGGGTCCTGCATGCCTTTGTAGTACAAGTCCAAAATCACAGCTGTTGAATATGCCCTTGACTTTTGCGGATAATGCCTGATATACCCCCGAGTGTCCTTTTGGTAAGAAGACAGTTATGCCCCCAGTGACTGGGGGTATATGACTGTGTTTCGTGCTTCCATTGGCTGGTCTTATTTATACCCAATAATGTATGAGGTTGGTCCCTTGCAATGAGCCCTTTCCCTCTCCTTCGGCTTCACATACGACAGTCTTCAAGCTTCAAGCTTCTTCTATTTTTTGTGTAAAACCCTAGTCTATCATCATAATTGAGAGGGAAGAAGAAGGGCTCAGGGAGTTGCAGGGGGAGCCTTTCCCTTCCCTTTAGCTTCACATGTGACAGTTCTCAAGCTTCAAGCTTTTGTGTGTGTATGTGTGTATGTGTGTGTAAAACCCTAATCTATCATCCTAATCGAGAGGGAAGAAGACGAGCTCAGGGAATTGCAGGGGGAGGGGGTGACTTCGACAGCTATCAACCATGGATGAGGGATGAGAAAAGTGGGGCCGAGAGTTGCAGGTGTAAGGGTAGGGAACCCTGGGGGGAGGAGTGGGGTTGCTAGTGGGGATTTGCAATGGTGAGGGAGATGCGGCTGGCAGGAAGGGAAGAGAAAAGAGAGGGAATTACAAAAAAAAAGTTCTATTTAAGGAGAGAGAGAGAGAGAGAGAGAGAGAGAGAGAGAGAGAAGCTCGAGGGCAAGAAGAGAAAAAAAAAATTACAATAATCAATTGTAATTACCTTGATTATAAACAGATTTTCCTGTTATGTAATTCAGGTAATTGTTGGTTTTCTACCTCCCATTTGGATTCATGGACCACTGAACCCCTCTTACCCTTGAATCATATATTACAATTTACCAAAATGATAATTAAAAAGATCACATGCTGAATTCTTTTTACAATAAAATAGTAACTATTCAAATGTTAGCATCCATAATTGATGCACCGAACCCCTATTCCTCTAGAATCAATATATTCTAATTTCCTTAAATAAAAAAAGATATTACATACTGAATCTTTTTACTATAAAATAGTAACTAATCAAATGTTAGCATCAAACGAATAACCAATATAAATAATAAAATCAAACTATTCCATTAAGTATTTGCTTAAATGTGATTTTGATTGGGGGAGAACAATCTAGCTAATCGATATAATCGATTTCATATTAAGGTTGCATTTGGCATGCATCCTTAGAATATTTTTATAAATGTATTCTTATAAAGGAGATTGCATTCGTAAAATGGAGTAAAATTGGGCTAAAGAGTGTGTTCCAGACTGAGCTGCTTTCTATAACACATTCTATGATTAAAAAACGATGCATTTTTTTATATCTCTTTGGCTACCATATTTTGGCCATAAAAAATACCACCAGAACTCAGTATCAGCTCAAAGGGGAGATTATGGCAAGCAAGATACACCCTCCTCACATGGCAAGAGAGAAAACTAGATTTTTAAACTTTTTTTTTTTTAATTTTTATTAAATCTCAATTTGTTTAACTCTAGATTTTTTTTCATACAAATGATATTTTATTTTTTATATTTTATGTTAAAATAAATAATAATAAAAAATCATATTCTACAAGAAAAAATTTCTTTTCCACCATTTTATTACATGCAAACAAATAGAACTTAAAGAAAACTCAAATAAGAATCATATTTTAATATAATCATTAAGACTATAATCATGATGCTTTTACCCTTAGGGCATGTTTGATAAAACTTCTATTTCTAAATTCTATGGATTCTGGTTCACAGGGAGCCATTTTGAAGTAGAAGCGTGTTTGATAAGTCCGATTGGATTTCAACTCCCACAGAGTGAATCGGATCCAGAATGACTCCAGAATCCAAAATTTTGGAATCATAAATACTTGCTCTAAGCTATTGGATCAATTTTTGAGGAGAAAGAAAAGAATTAACTCTCACATGACTCTCACTTCATCACAACCACCACCGTCGCCACCAAGCACCATTGCCACCACAACCACCACCGCCGCCACCACCCACCACCCACCACCACCGCCGCAGCCGCCGCCGCCACCACCCACCACCCACTTCCACCATCGCCACCACCACGCCCACCACTACTACCACCACCACCACCACCACCACCACCACCACCACCACCACCACCGCCACCACCACCCACCACCCACACCACCACCACCACCACCACTATTGCCGCCACCTCTACCATCACCACCAACACCACCATCACTGTCACTGTCACAACCATTGCCACCACCACCACCACCACCACCGCCCAACACTATCGCGTTTGTTTTTCTAGACTTTAATTGGAGGGATAGTGTGTATCAAATATTTTTTTAATCCAAAGATGCTTTAGAATCAATTTCAGAATTGCATTATCAAACAAGTTTCTACTCCAAAATAATCCTGAAGTAGTCTAGAATAAAATCTAAATTTGAACCAGAATCTAGAATCCAGAAACTAAAGTTTTATCAAACGGGCCTTTAGCAACTGTCAACTTCGTATAATATAGATAATTTATAGTAAAAGTCATCTCGAATAACTAATCTTAGTTACCACTCAATGTCTCCCCTAACTCCTCTGCTCACCAACTCCGTGGTTCCATTGCATGACTGGCTGCCGTCAACGACAAAGGGATATGTCGGGTTGTTTTGTTAAAAAAATATAGGTGAGTGATGGAAACATTTTTTATTTTTTTTTATTTTTGAGTAGTTTTGTAATACCTATCGTCGTAATAAACAATTTAGTTAAATGAAAGAGTTGATATATATTTTGATAAACTAACCTATTTGAATAATATTTTATAAGTAATATTTTATGATAAAAGATTTTATGCACGATCGTGCATATACACCAGAATATAACAACTTACATATTTTATTTTCTAATTTTCACTTTAAAAAAATGGGGAAGGAAGGGACGGGATTTTGCATAAATTACTTAATAGCGATGTGGTTTGGAATCTTTCTATTTTGGGGAGGTCTGTGATACATACATATAAGGCTCTGTTTGATAATATAAAAAAACTGTTCTAGATTCTAGATTTTGGTTTAGAATTTGGATTCTATTTCAGTTTACTCTAGAATTAATTGGGAAGAAAAATATGTTTGATAATGCATTTCTGAAAAAGATTCTATAGTATCTTTGAAACAAAATCATATTTGATATACAGTATCTCACAATCGAAGTCTAGAAAAGACAATGGTGGTAGTGGTGGGTGGTGGTGGTGAGTGATGGGTGGTAGTGGTGGGTGGTGGTGGTGAGTGATGGGTGGTGATGGTGGTGGTGATGGTGGGTGGTGGTTGGTGGCAGTGGTGGTGGTGGTGGTGGTAGTGACGGTGGTGGTGGTTGTGGTTGTGGTGGCGGTGGCGGTGGTGGGTGGTGGGTGGTGGGTGGTAGCGGTGGTGGCTAGTGGCTTGTGACTGGTGTCTGTGGCGGTGGCAGTGGTGGTGGTGGTTGTGGTGGTGGTGATGGTGGTGGTTGTGGTTGTGGTGGTGGTGATGGTGGGTGGTGACGGTGGTGGGTGGTGGGTGGTAGCAGTGATGGTAGTGGTGGGTGATGGCGGTGGCGGTGGTGGCTGGTGGCTGGTGGCAATGGTGGTCAACTGAGAGTCAAGTGAGAGTTTGATTCTTTTTCTTCTCCCAAAAGTTTGCTCGAACTAGAAAAAAACAAGTATTATTTACTCCAAAAATTTGGATTATGAAACCAATTTGAATCCGGTTCACTCCGTGGGAGTTCGAATCCAATAGAGTTTACCAAACGTGTTTCTATTCCAAAATGGCTCCCTGGGAATCAAAATGACAAAATCCTTAGAATCTAAAATCTGGATTATTACCAAATAGACCCGAAGGGCTCGTTTGATAAAACTTCTACTATGGACTTTTTATTTCCAATTCAAATTTCTACTTCTGCTCTAAGAGGATTCAAGAGTATTTGAAAGTAAAAACATGTTTGGTAACGTAATTTTGTCACGAACTTCAGGGTGGGGTGGTGGTGGTGGTGGGTGGTGGATGGTGGCTATAGTGGTGAGTGGTGATAGTTGGTGACTGTGGTGGTGGGTGGTGATGGAGGGTGGTGACAGTGGTGGTAGTGGTGGTGGTGGTGGTGGTGGTGGGTGATGGCGGTGATGGGTGGGTGGTGGTGGTGGAGGATGGTAGCGGTGGTGGGTGGCTGTGGCAATGGCAGCGGCGGTGGCGGTGGTGGTGGTGGTGGTGGTGGTGGTGGTGGTGGTTAAAGGTAGTAGTGGTTTGGGGTGGTTCTTTCTTCTCCCAAAATATGTTTTGGAGCAAAAAAACATCTATTTGGTATTCCAAAAATTTGGATTCTAAAGTTCATTTGGAGCCAATTCAAGTTGTGGGAGTAAAGAATCCGAACCGATTTACAAAATGCGATCCTACTCCATTTTGGCTTAGGGAGCCAAAATATGGATTCTAGAGTATTATCAAACAGACCCTAAAGGACCACCGGCCAACAAATGGTAGTTGATAAGAAAAGGTATGATGATTGCCTTTTTTTCATTATAATACTAACATGCATGGTTTGTACTTTGTACCAACGACTTTGGCATTGTCGACGTGGTGGGGGTAAGGTATAAATAACAATGGGCCAATGGAAGTGTGACACGTAATAATTTTTAGGGAAAAAGACAGTTACCTCCCCTGTAACTTACCTTATTGACAGTTGATTCCCAATGATTTTGAAAAAGACAGTTACCTCTCTTAAACAAACTATTAAAATCCAAATAGACCCACGTCGTTAGAAATATTCCATTAGATGTTAACGATGGGAGCCAATATTTTCTTAATGACCAAATTAACCATTTACAATGGTGACTGAAATAAAAATAATAAAAATAAAAAATAAATAAATAATAAAAAAAACCCAAGGAGAAATCCATCTAAAACCTTTCCCATTTGCACTGTCTTCCGTTTCGTTCCCTTTTACATTAGAAATCCATCCAAAACCCCATTCCATCTGCTCCCTCCACTAGCCTTGGACAACGATGAGCAGATTTAGAAGAATTGAGGTTTTTAATCCTTCATCGTCTCTTTCACCCCCAAACCCTTTGCCCTTGGACCTTTCTCTCCTGTCCCATCTACATGCGAGCTCTTCAAATTTGTCACTGATCTCATTCAGATCCGGAGAACCCCCTCATCCTCCTCTTACAAGAGGTTACAGGCTCGCACTGGCCCCAATTCCTATTTGCGAATCCTCTGCGACCAGGTTTCCGTTCTTGAGCTTGGATTCGATGACTTCCTAGAGAAAAAGACTTTGAAGCTTCATAGTTTGAATCAAGCTTCATAATTTGAATCAAGCTTCATAGTTTCTTTATCACATTCACAGTTGTTCAAATCAAGAAAACATGTTCAAGAAATCAGGTTCTTAAGCTTTCTTGCCCTAATTTCATTTCTTCTTCTCTGGTTTGAAATCTTTCGATTCAGTGTTTGTAATTTCCAACGGATGGTGTATAAGATGATGTAGCCAGTCTTATTGATTTCTTTTTCCAAGAGTTCTCTCAAAGTTCTGCTTCACTATTTCTTGTTCGACTAAGCATGAGTCTATGTTTTTCTATTTGTTGATATTCTACAGTCTCTTTTGTTTTTCATTGCAGAGGTACATATTTTCTACAATCATTTTAGTTCTCCAACTCCACAAAAATGCATTATCATCAGTTTTCTCTTTGAAATCTCTCTTCGGATTTCAAATTTCTTCTCCGGCCATGATTCTTTTTCTTCTCCGGCCATGATTCTTGAAATTTCAGAGTTCTCCGTCTCTGTTTTGTTTTAACAGATCTCGTTCCACTGGAGATCTTTTGTTTCTGATCTTGCATCTCAATCTTTTGTTTCTGATCTTGCATCTCAATCTTTTGTTTCTGATCTTGCATCTCAAATCTCGTTCCTGTTCATCAGTTTTTTTTTACAATTTTTTTCTGTTTTCTCGTCTTCTCCACGGGAGTGAAAGAAGGGTTTTTCTCTTCTTTCCCGGCAATATTGGTTTCAAAAATTTGAGGGTAAAATTGTCCACAAAAAATATAATTTTAACACCATTAAAAATTAGGACTATTTGGATTTTAATAGTTTGTTTATGAGAAGTAATTGTCTTTTTCAAAACCATTGGGGATCAACTGTCAATAAGGTAAGTTACAGGGGAGGTAACTGTCTTTTTCCCTAATTTTTAAACCCCCAACTAAGGTTTAGTTTTGGGATTGAACTGGTAATCTGGATTAAGTTGGGCCAAATTAAACTGAAATCGATTTTGATCGAACTAATAGTGGACATGTTTTGGGTTAGCTTGTTATAATACTTCTTGGTCCAGTGTGGTTTGGGCTAGTTCAAAACTGAACCGTTAAGGCATACCAGCCAAACTCGAACCGATAGAGTATGAACCGAACTTCAACTTAACCCGAATTTAACAAAATGTCAGGGATTTGGACATATGATGGTCAACCCCATCAGCACCAAAGTAAGATGTCATCCTTTCCAAACCAATAAATGAAACTAAAACCGAACCGCTCAACTCGATAACAAACCAACACCAGACCTGTTCGTTAGTTATTAATGTGCACATTACATCCACCCAATCCGAACTTCTTAATGAACAAGTTTCGGTCAAGCCCTCTAAAGCCCGACATTGATTTCACCCAGACCAAAACCAGCTTCAACCAGTCCGTTGACATCTCTATCCCACCACTGAAGGCATAACCATGTTTTTTTAACCAAAAGAACACTCAAGGGCATATCTGACTTTTTCCACTAAAGTTAGGGGCATATACGACAACCGCTATTTTGGGCTTTTAGTGCAAAAGCATATAGGACCCACAACATATCCCTATAAATATGACTCGAATCTCAAAGTTAAACTATTTTTTACCAACTTTTATTTTCTATTGCTCCTTTTATTATTATTGTTAGCTACTCTGATTCTTGAGTTCAACATCAGAATAACCCCATGGTTAAAACCCCGACCTCCCTCATGTTTTAGGATCCAAATCGTCTCAGCCCTGAGATTCGGGAGGCGTGGCGGCGACTCCACTAGATGGTCGCCATGTGGAGGTCGGATGAATCCAACCCCTCCGTTCGAGCCGACAAGCCGAGCCGACAAGAGAGTGTCGGCTCGAACGGAGGGGTCGGATTCATCCGACCTCCACATGGCGACCATCCAGTGGGGTCGCCGCCACGCCTCCCGAATCTCAGGGATGAGACGATTTGAATCCCATGTTTTACCTAGTTATGTGCAGATAGATCTAACCTCAAAGGTGTCGGTGGATCAAAGCAACACCCGATTTGCCTTGTGCTTTCCCCTTATTGTCTGCAGATAGATTCTATCTCAAAGGTGTCGGTGGATTCAAGCAACAACAGTGAGTGTGGTCAGTGGTGCATCCCTTTTTATAAAGAAAATGACGTGTGGGTCCCAAATTAGTAATATCTTTTATTTTTTATTTCCCCTTTTGTATATTGTCCAACTCAAAACGGTGGACCAAATGAAGGCTGGCTCACTTTGGCCCGACATAATATAGTTCTCTCTAGGGAAAAAAATCATTTTTGTCGAATGTTAAATCTTAATTCATATAAAAGTTGTAAACTTAATTAAATGGTAAAATAAAACTTTGAAAAATCTAAGCCATTAGGGGAAGGTATATACCAATGCATATATGGAAAGGTATTTGATTGTATTTGAATATTAAATTTGACAAAGGGTCTATCCAAAAAATTGCAATATTTTTAACGATTAGAATTGTCGCATTATCCTTCTACATTGTACGAGTAGATACGTAGAACACATTATTATTTTTTCTACTTTGTGCATATAGTAAAAAAAACCTATACCATCAACGAATGCGTCTCTAGGGAAAAAGATCATCTCCTGTCATCCAAACCCTCCAGCTAGCTGTGATCCATATATGCACGGAGTGATCTCCAATCATTAGGCTAGAGAGAGTATGGACAACAAAGAGAGGACCCAAGTCTCCTCTCTATAGGTATACACACTGAGTGATCTCTTGCCATTGAATCAAAACTGAAGAGACTAAAAAAGGGGAAAGACCTATGTCCAATCATTAGGCTAGAGAGAGTATGGACAACAAAGAGAGGACCCAAGTCTCCTCTCTATAGGTATACACACTGAGTGATCTCTTGCCATTGAATCAAAACTGAAGAGACTAAAAAAGGGGAAAGACCTATGTCCAATCATTAGTCTTGCTTATATGTTTTTAGAACCCAATACATAAGGTAAACAAAGTTTTGCTTAAGAACAAGAATACTGGGGTCAACCTTGTTATTGTAGTCAAAAAATCACTTTCAACCACCCACCTTTGCTTAATAGTCCAATGATGGAACCACAACAACTTATACCTCTCTACACCCAACAACTCCATATTTAAGTATCTCCATGACCTCATTCGGTTCATCCTTTTTGTTTAGATATTTTCATAACTTTTATCAAAAGAGAGTTTCCCATAATGTCAATGTGAGAAAATCTCTCACGCCACATTGTTAGAATGTGAATGATATTTCCAGTGTTGTCCATATGGTCACGGAAATAAAAGAACACCAGAGAAGAGAAGGGTTCCCTACACTAGCATTGTGAATGAGGAAAACCTTTTTTTAAAAAATGAACAATTTGGATTGGATACATTCATGGTTCCAAATTCAAGTATTGAAAAACTTTCGATTCTCATTGAAATAGTTTAACCCAAATAATATTAAAATAAATTGAAACCGAAAATCAATTAAGTCCAAAACTGAAGATCCTTCAGAGCATGGAATAGTGTGGTGTTTGGTATGGTTGGTGTGTATTTGGGTTGGTGTGTATTTGGTGAGAAGTCAAAATGCCAGCAGTGGAACCAAACAATAAATTCTTCTCTCTTCAGAATCTTTAGTCCCCTTTTCCCCTTATTTAATTTGGAAGTCTTGATCCTACCCACTGACCCACTCAACAGTTTTAGAATTTGGAAAATGTCAGTGTCTCCATGGTTGGTGAAAAGAATCTCAAATACCCAAAATAACCTTTACCAACTCTCAACCAACCCACCACCAGAACTCATCATTAATTAATAATAAGAAAAAGAAAAAATCTTTTGATATTGACAATGTATGGATGCTTAGGTAGCTTTAGACCTTTCATTTTCCTTATTTATTCTCGAATTCTTACTTGTTTAGAAATTTAATATGAGTTACAGAGGTTGAATCATCTAATGTAGTATATTTTGTTAAACCATGAATTTATATATCTATCCATGTCTTTATTGAAAAGTTTGGCCTACTCTTACTCCATGGTTATACTCCATGGTTATAGAAACTCTGTATTTCTGAAACCACGTCTTGTTGAAGAATTTAACCTTGATAAATTCATCTTTTACCCAAAAAAAAAAAATAATAATTACACTCATCATATTAGCTAATATAGATTTTTTGGAACATATAAGAAAAATTATGTGCATTGCATCTTCAATCTTGCTTGATTTTTATTCAAATGTGTGAAAGAATTACTATAATGGGTAAGGGTGTTAAGCAGCGCAATTTTGGTTTAAAGATATTATTCGGTTTTGGTTCGGTATGTAATGAATATAATTAAAATCGAACCATTTATTAAACAATTTCAAAATGCTTACCAAATCTATTATCAATCGATTTCGGATTTTTCAATTTTAAAAGGGTTTGCTGAGAGGGAAAAGAAGAGAGTTAGGACCAAAGGAGAGGGCGGGAAAGCCAAGGAAAACCTTAAAATAATATTAATGATAAATGATAGCGGACTTACAATTTAAAAGTTTGACATATGGAAAGCATTAAAATAAAATTTATTTCTATAAAATATAGATATTTAGCACTAAGGGATTAAAGTAAAAGTTTAGTCTGTTTTAGCGGCTCCAAATAATAGGTTTAAACGGTTTCATTTTCGAAACTAGAATCGAATAGTTTAACTAAATGGTTTCATTTTAGAAACCATAATCGAACCATTTAATCATTGGTTTCATAGTTTTGGGTTAAAAGGTTCGGTTTGGTTTCATTTTTGACACCCTTACTAGCACCCCTTAATTCCTACATGCCTACTATAATTGTTAATAATTGTCGTGTGGTTGTGTGCAACTCTTTGAATGTATACATTCCGTGACACAATGGATTGATTAACCCTTTTCATATTGACATGTGTCGTTCCTGTCTTTACAAAAAAAAAAAATGTTATCGAGATAGTTTTACTCAAATTTAGTGGACGTATTTTTCACTTAATCAGTTAGAATCACATTAAAGTTCATGCAATTTTAATTTTGCTACAAATTTTTGTGGTTAAATTATTTTAAAAAGCAAATAAAGGAAAAAAAATTGAAAAACTGCATGACGAATCATTTGATTAATATAGACCATAGTTATTTAATTCTCCGAATTATTCTTTCGAACCGAATAATAAGAATAATTCTCCCTAATTCGAATTATATTTAATGATTCTCTAAAATTCTCGCATTTTTTGTCTAAAAATAAATATCACGAATAATTCTTTCAAATCCAAATTATACCGAATAATTCTTATACTTAAAAAACTATTAATATCTTAATGGAGAACTTAATGCCTTAACTACTATTCTCAGACAAAGTTTTTCAAAAAAAAAAAAAAAAAAACACTTAATGCTATAACTATTTACATCTCTTCTAATATAAGACTAATTATAAATCTAAAAATCACGACATAATATAAAACAGATCATTAATTTCATTTTTTTTTTCTAATGTGAGATTAAATATTATGAAAATCTGTTCGACAACATAAAATTAAATATGAGTATAAAAATCATACCATAATACAAAGCAAATCATTACTTTCGTGTGCTTTTCCAATTGAAATTAAATATGAGTATAAAAATAAATATTATAATAACCATGAAGAAGTAATTAACGAATATGAAAAAATAATGAATTTCATAAGGATGATTGGATGAATTTAAGAAAATGTTTGATTTTATGAACATCAACTCCATTATATTGGTATTGTAATCATAATAAAATCTAATGATCAGCATTATATACTTTAATGAAATCTAATAAATCCGTCGTTATACACACATACTCATCTATTATGTATTATATTGTTATTGATAAATTAAATATTATTCTAATTAATGTCACTTATATATTATGCAGGTGTAATAATTGATTAATATGAGCACCAAATATTAAAAATTAACATCCAAATTTTTTGTTCGAATTTTTTTTAAACAAAAGAATAATTTTTGAACCGAATCGAATTCGAATTTTATTTTAAGTCTACTTTTTTTACCACATCTTTGACCGAATTCTTAAATTATCGAAATGACTCATTCTGAATTATTCTCCTTCCGAATAATTTCGAAATCCGAATTAAGTAATTATGATATAGACTATCAAATTTGACATGTCGCTTATTCAATAAATGTTCTATTGTTAAAAATTTGAAATTCCAATTCATCTTGTCCATATGGTAAAATAAATGTTCCCTCACAATGGGCTAGTAAAAACTCTTTCTCATTAGATGATTGAAATTTTTAACTAATTCATGGTTTTGTGATTACTACCAAATTTTGTTTCATGTAATATATATTTAGATTTCATTAATCCAAAGATATCGAAAATTTGATAATTTCCTGAACTATTCATATTTGAAAAAACTCCAAAAATAAAATGAAATTGAATATTTTTACAATATATGTAGAACATGCAGAAGATTTATGAAAAAACCTCTGTCTAGGCTCTCTTTGGTATGTATTATAGAATTAATTATATAACACATTATAACATATGTAGTTATTTGGTATGATTTATCTGATTTATTTATTTTTAAAATAAATTAATATAACCTAAAATTTACATATAGGTTAGAAGGTGTTTATCAATATTGTGAAAATCTATTATTATTTCTTTATATCTAGTGGTATCAATACGGTTATTATTTATAACTCATAATTTATTTTCATTAATACTTTGTCATAAATAGTTCATAAACATAAACATAAACTACCAAAGAGAGCCATAGTTTACATGTCAAAATTTTGATTGCTATTTCAATCTTATAGCTCGAAATTCTTTATCTTTTATTTTCACTCGTGGAATTGGAGTTTTTGAAATTGATTTTTCATTTTTTTTCCCTAATGTTTATTATTGAAAAATATAATTTTAGAAGATTTATATTTCCAAGTGAGAAAATACATTCAGGCTCATACCAGACCCATGGATGGTAATGTGGATATAAGAGTAAACAGTAGGGGTGTTAATTTCAAGCACACACCGTATAGCCTAACCGAGCTTGATCGATTATGGACCGAGATTGACCGACACGATTATTAAAGGTGCCAAGTTAGGCTTAGATTGATTATTAAACTGGCGTTCACGGTGCAAGGGAGTAGTCCGATCAAACTGACTTAATGAACCGTATATACTTTAAAACCAAGCTGAATCCTAGTTTAGACCAATTAAGACATCACTAACTTTCTTTTATTGCTTGAGTTTTTCACTTGTTCCTTCTATCCTCATCTTTGTTTACATATGGGTGATTAGAAAACCTAATAAGAGTCTTTTACAATCCTACAAGAAGGTATTTAATTACTTCTTTTTTTTTTGGTAGATTAAGGTATCTAATTACAACATGAGAACAATTATGGATTCGAAACCCAATATCTCTCAATTTTTATTAAACTTTGGCATGAACTCATGACAGTCTGTTTATAAACTGATTAGCCTGATTAGCATAAGACCGATTATGTGCTAAGACCAACGGATCGAATATAAACATGTTCATGCCTCACCAATGAAAGACCTATTAGCTAAACAGACAGTCACCATGCGAACTGTTAAAATGATGAAGACCGATTAAATCCAACTAAGATCAACCAAGACCGATTGACATCACGACATTTTACTATTTTAGGATAAATCAAATATTCAATATAACCATGTGGCAGATGTTTATAGTTGTGTAGGTACTCTCATCTCTTTTTATTTTTTGGGCAGGGGGGGTACATTAGTAAACTAAATATTACATGCATAGGTCCAAATCGTCTGATCCCAAGGGTTCCGGAGGAGACTCGGCTCCCACGAGTCGATGCCCGACATGTGGGCGTTGGCTGGATCTGAGCCGTCCATTCGAGCCGGAAGGTGAGCCAACAGGCTTATGCACCAGTTGGGATGGAAGGCTCGGATCCAATCGACACCCACTTGTCCGACTTCGGCTGGTGGGAGCCGAGTCTCCTCCCAAACCCTTGGGAGGAGACGATTTGAATCGTGTTTGATTGCAAGGGGAATTGAAGGGAAGGGAAGTAAAATTCTTAAACTTAAAAAGAAAATTTTTGTAACGATTACAACCCAAGCTATCACATTGCAATGTAATTAATTCTAAATCATTCTATATTTAGTTATTAATTTACACTTCACTTTGCATTCAAATTCCTTACATTTAAAAAATAAAATAAATTTTACATCTTATTCGTATTATTACAAAATATATTAAGAAATTTAAGTAGTTTATAAAATCATTTTGTGTTACAACTATAAAAATTTTATTTTTAAAAATTAAAAATTTCTGTTCCCTTCCTTTCAATTCTCCTCTTACGACCAAACAAAGCCAGAGATAGTAATTCATGAGACCTCAAATTCCCACGTTCCAGCGTGCATTATGCCAACAGGTCCCATAAACCACAAAATCTAACTGACAGAGATTGTGTAGATAGTCTCATCCAGTGAGGACTAAGGTTGATTCATTCAACAAAACCATCCCCTTAATTAATTGATTATAAAAAATTAATATATTAGTTCTCAATTAAACATTTCCAAGACATGGAAACATGGGAATTAAATTTCTATCCATGTAGATCACGATCTATTTATTATATATTAAGAGTTTAAAACCTCTCACGTGACACTGTCCCCATGTTGGATTGTAATAGGTATCTTTGTAGCCGCACCATGCATTTCATTAGGTCAATCTCACATCAACAGGAGGTCTCATATTTTTTTTTTTTTTTTTTTTTATTGTTGATACATTAGTAAAACTAAGTATTACATCTAGAGGCTGTGTTTGATTACTAACAAGGGAAATTGAAAAGAAAAGAAAAAAAATGAAAATTTTAAATTTATAAATTTTTTTTTTGTAATAATTATAACACGTGTTATCACATTGTTATGTAATTAATTCTAAATTATTCTTTATTTTGTTATTAACATACGGTTCACTTTGCATTCAAATCCCTTGCTTTTAAAAAGTAAATTTTACATCTTAGTAGTATTATTATTAAATATGTTAAGAAATTTAAGTATTTTATACAATCACTTTGTATTACAAATTATAATTTTTTTTTAAATTAAAAAATTTCTCTTCCTTTATCTTCAATTCTCCTTACAATCAAACACGATCAAAGAGATAAGCCATGAAATCTAACCAACAAAGATCGTATAGACAGTCTTATCTAAAGAGGACTAAGGTTGATTCATAACAAAACCATCCCCCTAATTGATTATAAGAAATTAAAATATTAGATCTCAATTAATCATTCCCAAGACATGGAAACATGGGAATTAAATTTCTGTCCGTGTAGATCACTTTAATTTTATTGGTGGGAATCCGTGTAGATCAAGATCAATTATGTATTAAGAGTTTAAGACCTCTCACGTGACACTGTCTTGATGTTTGGATTTTAATAGCTATCTTTGTAGTCCTACCATGCATTTCGTTAGGTTAATTTCAGCTGAATAGGGTCCTATCACGTGAGATCGGCTAGATGGCCATATTATAAGGCAGCCCTGTAGGACATATTAGGAATCGTATCAGCTAACCCCGAATCAGGTAATTGGTTCGCCCTGAGCAGGGCCTGGGCTAAGCCCTGAGGTTGGGTTAGGAATTGGGATTGAGAATTTATGGTCCTGAATTAAGACTGAATCGGGTTAGGATTGATGTATTGAACCGAGCCCAGCCAGGCCTGTCCTGTCTTCTTCATCTCTCTAGCTGACTCAGTTCCTACATCTCTCTTTCCATTCCCATTGTTAGGGTAAATCAAGGTTAGTTCCACCTTTCCCTGAGAGCAGGTCAGGATTGAATTTTTCAGGCTCTGAGTCATGGCTAGGCCGAGCCAAACCTGGGCCCAACTAATTGAGTTCAAGGGGTTAGGCAGATGTTCTTAAAAATCCCAGGCCAACTCGACCCTATTCCCTTGTGCTCACTCAATTACTTTCAGTCCAAATATGATGCGCTCTATTCCTTTTTTTTTTATTTTTTTTTTATTTTATTTTTATGGTGTGCATGTGTGCCAGGAAGGCACACCACAATGGTGTCCAGTAAGGGGATTGGGCACCTGACAAGGGCATGGGAAGGGGGGTGAGGTGCAACACATGCACCAGGTAGGCTAGGAGAGTTGATCACTTGACCTCTTGGAAGGTGCCAAGGATTAACTAGTTGACATTCTCACCACTAGGTTAGACAGTGGTCAATTCTATTGATTATATTGTGAAAAGCACACGGTATCACGAATCATGAATACAAAGATCGATTAACCATGGGATGGATTGCGACCATGTTGTCACATGCACAAGAGATGAGGCGTTAAGAGTAAGGGTGTTAGCCAAAAATATAAAGGAGCATTGATGTCTGCCACATAGTATATTTTGATGGATTCAGCTCTTTTCAAGTCCAACCGTCTTTCAAATTGAGATCCAACGACTGGAGTTTACTCTGCATATAAATCAATGTAGACAAGTAGACCCTAAAGTCTCTTATTCACATTTTAATTTTTAATCCAATTAGAATTTTCGAGGTGGCAAATGTAAATTTTGAAAAATCTTAGACTCTGAGAAAATACATAGTAGCAGTTGGAACAACAATAGGTGTGCATGGAAAAATATGGAGATTCATACCAACCAAATAGGAAGCTATTTGATTGAATTAGGTTAAAAAATTTTGACACGTGATCAATTAAAACCACTCCTTGGATATCCAATGGTGAAAATTGTTAAAACTTATTTACATGGTAAACAAATTTCTCAAAAATAATGGATGGTTTATGTTAATGCCGACTACCAAGAGGATGCTAGGTTCAGATCCTCTCCTATTGTTGGAAGGATTCCAACTCTGTTCCAGCCGTTGGATTATGACTTTGAATGACAGGAGAGGATTTTTCCCGAAGGACTAAGATAGATATAGATTAGACTTTAAAATTTGACACGTGATAATTTTGAGCCACTTCTTTTCTACCAAATTAGAGAATTACCATATCATCATTCCAGGTGGGTATGATAAGATCAACCATTGATGAACCATTCTTCAATCATGTTGACTCCGGTCTAACCTCTCAGGCCCTCACCAAACTAGTTCGGGCTAGTTTGGGCAATATCAACGTTACAGTGGTCACTGGGTACCAGTTTTGTCGGTGGTTAGAACGACTTCTTGCCCTTAAATTCCGCATTCCCACCCTAAACACCTGCAGCTAAAAACCGCGAACAAAAAGCTTTATCTAGCTTTCTTCTTCCTCGATTCTCCTGCCTCTCCTTCCTTCTTCCCCTCTATTTTCATCCGTTCCTAAACTTCTCGGCATCAATGGATCCCGTTAATGTTTGGGGGAACACACCTCTCCAAGCTGTGGACGGGGAGATCTTCGATCTGATCGAGAAGGAGAAGCGCAGACAATGCAGAGGAATCGAACTCATCGCCTCTGAAAACTTCACATCTTTTGCAGTCATAGAGGCTCTTGGTAGCGCTTTGACAAACAAGTACTCTGAAGGCATGCCCGGCAACCGCTACTACGGTGGCAATGAATTCATCGATGAGATCGAGAATCTCTGCTGCTCCAGAGCTCTTCAGGCTTACCGTCTTGACCCTGCTAAGTGGGGCGTTAATGTCCAGCCTTACTCTGGTAGCCCTGCAAATTTCGCTGCTTACACAGCGCTGCTTAATCCACATGACCGCATCATGGGCCTTGATTTGCCCTCTGGTGGACATCTTACACACGGATATTATACATCTAATGGGAAGAAGATCTCTGCAACTTCGATCTACTTTGAGAGCTTGCCGTATAAGGTGAATTCGACTACTGGGTATATTGATTATGATAAGTTGGAGGAGAAGGCCATGGATTTTAGGCCCAAGTTAATTATTTGCGGTGGGAGTGCGTACCCAAGGGATTGGGACTATGCAAGGCTCAGGTCCGTTGCGGATAAATGTGGGGCTTTGTTGCTCTGTGACATGGCTCATATTAGTGGACTTGTCGCTGCCCAGGTACTGTTCTTTTGCTGCATATTTACTATCTATATTCATTAATTGTTTGAATAAGCTAAGCAGATCTGGATCTGGGTTATTCATTTATTTGTGTATGCCTTTCTGTGAGTTTTTTTTTTTTTTTTTTTTTTTGAATAAATTATGGAGTTCTTATCTGCATATGCATATTATGAGAAAATTTTGTCTTCTGGGATCTGGGTTCTGATTTGTTTCTCTTGCTGTTGTCAATTGTGTAGATTTTGAATCTTGTTTTCGGAAGGGTTTGAGGGATAATGGAATGTTTATTTCTTTCTTCAGTTTTCATGTCACTTCAGATTTGGTTTGCTGAATTGAAGGATCTGGTCTTTTTAAAATTGTTTGGCATTTTGCGGCCAACATTTGAGTGAAGAATGAATAACATTTGTATGGAGGAACGAGAGTTCAAATTCTAAGTTTTATGATGGCATGATATAATTGATCTGGATGACCCTGCATGCCTGATTTGAGCCTGATAGTATGCAACTCCAAAAGTGAATCAGTATTTGATGGATGCCTTAACCTTGTTCTCCCACTTAATGGATGCAGAGAAGCTTGATGGTAAGTGAAATGATGCTATTCAAAACCAACGTAGGATGAGAAATGATGCTATTCAAAACCAAAGTAGAATATAAAGTTATTCATTTTCTATCTCTTTCTCTCTTTCACTAAGGACCTATGGCAGCAAAGCTCTGGCTATTTGTTTTTCTGATTGTATGCTTTTGCTTCAGTTGTAACTTCCACCAAGAAAGTGGTCTGCACTTTCATATTAGATTGCAATGGTTGCTTATAATGTTGGATGGTTCTGATGTTTGTATAATGTACCTTTCCTGTGTTTGCTAATGGAGCTTAGTCTTTTTGCCAAGTAATGATCCTTAAAGCATCGGGTGTCTAGTTTTAATTTACTGATGCTGTAGGTCTTTCAAACTACTCACTGTAGTGAATATATGCTAGTGCTGCAGTAGCATTTATTTCTAATGTTTCATGAGTTTCTTGAATGATTTGCAGATTGAAGCAATATAATTCCTTTGATCTCGTGAATAAGGATTTTCTAATTTTATCTCTCTTGTTATGTTTTGTAGGAGGCTGCGGATCCATTTGAGTTCTGTGATGTTGTTACAACCACAACTCACAAGAGTCTGAGGGGGCCTAGAGCTGGTATGATCTTCTACAGGAAGGGCCCTAAGCCAGCCAAGAAGGGCCAGCCTGAGGATGCAGTTTATGAATTTGAGGACAAAATCAACTTTGCTGTTTTCCCATCCCTCCAAGGTGGTCCACACAACCATCAAATTGGTGCATTGGCTGTTGCCTTGAAGCAGGCCATGTCTCCTGGGTTCAAGGCCTATGCTAAGCAAGTCAAGGCCAATGCTGTTGCTCTTGGAAACTACCTGATGAACAAGGGATACAAGCTTGTCACTGGTGGCACTGAGAATCATCTTGTCCTGTGGGACCTCAGACCTCTTGGATTGACTGGTATAAAAGATTGGCAATTAAGTATTTGAAATTTGATAAATATGAAATTATATGTTTTTAGAACTAATCTGTTCTGTTCTGCAGGCAACAAAGTTGAGAAGCTTTGTGATCTATGCAACATCACTGTGAACAAGAATGCTGTTTTTGGGGACAGCAGTGCACTGGCTCCTGGTGGTGTCCGTATTGGTAAGAATTATTTTTTATGGTAGTGTTCTGTAAATTTACACAAATGTCTTTGTAGTTTGTTGGGGCCATTTGGCTACATTTTAGTTTGAAAAGAGAAATGTCCTGCAAACCATGGAATGGTCTTTAGAACAGCATAGGTTAAGGTATGGATGGACTGTACATTAACTGTGAGGTTTTCTCTGTGGACCTGGATTGTTTTTGGTTACTGGCTATAGAGGAAGCTTGGAACAACCCGATTAGCTTCTATGTTATTGTAGATTAGGTCTTGCCTTCCTTTCGAACTTTTTGATATTTTTAGAACTCATTTCAAGCTGTTTGAGGTGTTTGCCAGTAGAAGCGCTGCAGAATTTCAACTCCCAACTATTTCTAACATTATGATTTTGGTAGGTGCACCTGCCATGACTTCAAGAGGGTTGGTCGAGAAGGACTTCGAGCAGATTGCTGAGTTCCTCCATCAGTCTGTAACCTTATGCTTGAGCATCCAGAAGGAGCATGGGAAGCTCTTGAAGGACTTCAACAAGGGTCTGGTGAATAACAAGGAAATTGAGAACCTCAAGGCTGCCGTTGAGAAGTTTTCATCCTCCTTTGAGATGCCTGGATTCCAGATGTCTGAGATGAAGTACAAGGATTAGGTTAACAACTAGTGATGGTATTACTAATGTATTGGCTACTGAAGCCTCTCTTCTTTCTTTGTCCCCTTTTTGCAACTCCTTTCTCTTTTCTCCTTGATCTCTTTATTTTGCAAGCTGTGGGTGTTAAAAATGAAGGAAAATAATAAAAAAAAGAAATGTTCTGCTCCCTACTTTTGAATATTTTAGATTAGTCATTGATTCCTATTATTTTCTTTTCAAATGATAATTCTCCTTGCATTCTGGAGATATCTCCCTTTTCAAGTCTCTGAGAGTTTCAGATGCAAAAATTCAGCAATTATACTTTGTACGCTTGTTCTTGGTGGGATTATGTTAGAAATTAAATCAAGAAAATAGCTTGGAAATTTGAAGAGGTTCTTTAGTTTTCCTGAATTGTATCTTGGGACCTCAATCATAATATTCATCCACAATTTTATTATGTGGCCAGCCAAAGGGACCTGCATTATACGCAGCTAGTTTTGTAACTGTTGAGATCTCTACTGATACAGTAGAAGTCATTGAATATGAGTTCTGCTCAGTTTTCTTTATATAAGACATTCCATTGAAGCTTCATGAAAATGCATGAAATAACAGGATAATTACTGAAAATAATATCTAAGAGGTCTTTCTATTTGACACCAGCTGCCCTTTAGACATTGATTCCTTTTACTGCACACTTATTTGGCCATCATGGAAATCAGAACATACAGGAGCAGGTCATGTATTTTGAGACGGGAGGGGTAATGTGAAAGGAGAACTCAATTGCTGCGGGTTAACTGCCTACTGTTGCTTGTTATCCTTTTATAGACTTTTGAAAGTAACAATACATACAGTCTGTTGCAAATAACCGCATAGTAACAGATTATAGACAGATCATTACATGCTGAATACAACTAAGCTAAAAACTGACTTCAACATGGATACAAACTGACTCAAACGTAACAATACATACAGTGTGTCACAAATAACGGCATAGTAACAGATTATAAACAGATCATTACATGCTGTATACAACTAAGCTAAAAACTGACTTAACATGGATACATTCTGTTAGTTAAAACTGGTTTTAAACGTGTATCTTACAGCCTTACTGTACTTAGACATTTAGGGCCTGTTTGATAAAACTTCTGCTTCTGGATTCTATGGATTCTGGCTCCCAGGGAGTCATTTTGGAGTAGAAGTGCGTTTGATAAGTCTGGTTGGATTCCAACTCCCATAGAGTGAACTGGATTTAGAATGGCTTTGTAAAGATATTGGCAATTTGAGAAGAGGAAGGTATAAACCTTGTTTGGAGAACACTAAGTCCAACTTTCTCCCGAACAAAATGATAATCCAATTCAATATGTTTAGTGCATAAATGTAAGATCGGATTTACAATCATTTGTAATGCACTTAAGTTGTCACAAAAGAGAGTGGTAGGCTGTGTTTGAGTTATAGTGTTATACCAATATCTTGTAGGAGAAAGGATAACCAGGTTAGTTCTGCTGTTGCAGAGGCCATGGCTTGGTATTCAGTCTCTGTGCTAGACCGATCTACTGTGGGCTGCTTCTTTGCGCTCCAAGAAATCAGATTTGTACCAAGAAATGTACAAAATCCGATAGTTGAACGTCGTGTATAAGGGCATCCAGCCCAATCAGCATCAGCATATGCAGATAGTGTAAGTGAACTTTGGCGGAAGATTTGAAGACCAAGATGTAAAGTACCTCGGATGTATCGGAGTATCCTCTTCACGAGTTTGAAATGAGCTATAGTGGGTGAGTGCATAAATTGGCAGGCAAAGTTCACAAAAAATAATATATTTGGCTTGGTCATAGTGAGGTATTGCAATACGCCAACTAGGCTTAGATATAGTGAAGCTTCTTTGTAGAAAACAATAATGGCTGCTCCGTAATAGTTGTACCAACTCACATTGGTGTTGAGATTGGTTTAACAGAGGACATGTTTAACAGAGGACATGTGTGCTCTCTTCAATATATCAGCAGCATACCTCGATTGAGACAAGAATATTCCCTCTGTTGTCTTTAAGACTTCTATTCCAAGGAAGTAATGAATGGCTCAAGGTCTTTCATGGCAAAAGTGCTTCCCAAGGAGGTGATGAAGCTGTCAAGTAATGTGATATCATTACCTATAAGTATGATATCATCAACATACAACAGTAAAATCAGCAAGTTGCCATTGTGTTGATAAATAAACATGGACAAATAAGAGATGTTGCAGAAGAAACCATTGTTAAGTAAGAAAGTGCTAAACCGATCGAACCATGCTCTTGGGGCCTGTTTCAAACCATACGAGGCACGATGAAGAAGACAAACATCATTCGGCCGTGATGGATCCACATAGCATAGCCAGGTGGTTGCTGCATATAGACTGGTGTGTTCAAGAAGCCATGTAAAAATGCATTTTTTTTACGTCTAGTTGACGGATAAGCCAGTTCCGGACTGTTGCAACTGTGAGCACCAATCAAATAAATCCTGGTTTAACAACCACACTAAATGTTTCAATGGAGTCAATCTCTTCTTGTTGATTATAACCATTCACAACAAGTATTGCTTTCAACCTCTCCAATGTACCATTAGCTTTCAATTTTGTTTTAAAAACCCAACGACAACCTACCAAATTGTGATGTGAGTCAGGTGGAACCAAAAACCAGGTCTGGTTAGCTGCTAGAGCCATCATTTCTTCATCTATAACAGTCTTCCAACCATTGTGTGCAAGAGCCTCTTGAACTGAAGTTGGTTCAGATAGTACAGCAGTGGTAAGTAGACAGTATTTTGGATTTGGTTAAAAATACCTACCTTAGTGCGTGTGATCATGGAGTGTGTCACACCCCAATTCCGCACTATTCAGAATGGTGTGATGAACCGTCAATAAATCAACGGTTCAACCAGGATCTCGAATAGGCTATGTCCGTTTGCTTAAACCATATACATCCACAACAAAAATCAGAATAAATACATGATAGCGGAAGTCTTTAATATTAAATGAACTGAGAGTCTAAAGATGATATCATAAATAAATTATCCAATTATCTTCAAAAGAACTAAGACATAAATTAAAAATAATTTAATCAATTACATTGTCTGTATAACTTAAACAAAATTTAATCGAAAATGCATGAGTTGCACTCGCATGATGGATCATGCGACTCCATTATAACTTCTGCATCCATCGCCACCGCATGCCCGTACGTTGGAGCATTCATATAATCTTCTACGGTGGTACTTTCATCATTAACTAAAAATATTCGACGTCGAAAGGGTGAGCACACATCACGGCTCAGTGAGCAAACAAAACAATGCAACAAACATATGCATGCATTCAATTCATATCTTTGGTTTGGTTCATAAGTTTGCAATGTGCAATAGAAAGGATTGGTGGCCGTCGCACCTCTATACACAGGGTGTGTAAGCCCACCCAACGGATCAAACACCATTGTCATCCACATCCATCCCACCATGGAATAAAGATAGAGCTAAAGTGCTTAGGATCGCACCGCATCACACTTCCCCTGATGCTCTACCCATACCAACACGTAAGCCCCTGTTGGCGAGGGCTTGCAAACTGGGCTCGCAACTAACCAATCCTAATGTCAAACAGTGTATCCAAGGCCTCACCCCAGCATCCCTCAACACGTCCATAGAGATAGAGTTAAGGCCCCCCGGCAGAGTTAGAGACTACACGGTCCGAGACCACTTCCCCTGATGCCCTACGACGTAATAGTTCTGCTAAGATAATGGCGATACGACGATGTTAGTGGACAAAACTTGAGGAGCGATAGAGCTAGAGTTTGGTGACCAGGATGAACCACAGTGTCAAGTCCTCCCCCTGATGCTCCATTAGCATCAAGTATACTAGCCACACATACATTTACATGCCTATTCCTAGCATCATCATCATCATCATGTTATAAATAAACGAAATTAAATATGCATGAACAGTAATAACATGAATAGTGGATGACATGTGATATGCACATTGCAATCATACAAGCATAGAATCATTCATGGTATTTGACTCAATAAACAAAAACAGTTTATTATTAGTCAATTAGTTTAGGCCTTGTTCCCTCACCTTTGATTACTAGTAGATCCTCGTTCAAGCTTTATAATTCACTTTTAAATCACTGGAAAAACCTAACAAGTCGATAGATTTTAATTAGAATGAATTTCAATATGTTTAAACTAATAGAAACTGTAGGGTCACAGGTGGGGTAGCACCTGGGGTAGCAGTTTCTACGACCACAGGGGTAAGGTCACAGGGTAGGGTAGCACCTAGGGTAGCAGTTTCTGTGACCCTAGGGTGTAGGGTCGCAGGTGGGGTTAGATACCATTCGACCCTACGTGCGACCACACCCTCCCTGGGACTTCCCGAGGGCATGTGGTCGATCATGTGGTCTCGTAGGGTCGGATATCATTCGACCCTACGTGCGACCACACTTGTTCTGTGACGACCTTTCATTCTAAAGTCCATTCCTTCATGTTTGAATCGTTTGGCTTACTATCATGGTCCATCTTATGATTGTTCTATGACTCATAACTACAATTTATACACCATTCATTGTCCATAACGATCTCTTCCATGGAATCTCTTAGAATTTGTCCATGGATGGATGATTTGGGTTTCTCCTAATCCTATGTTCTTCATAAACTATTCTAGGCTCCCAATTCATGTAGGGATTTAGGTTCATACCTTGGGTTTGCTGAGATTCGGAGGTTTCTCTGAACTTCTTCTTCCTTAGTCTTCTTCTTCAAGTTTCCTTCTCTTCATTCTCTTCTCTTTCTTTCACTTTCAATTAGGGTTCTAAAGGAGTGAAAGAGGCTAAGGGACGTCCTATTTATAGAGAAAAACCCTTCATAATAAGTCCAAATGAGTTTAGGAAAGACCCCATTTGAATTAGGAAGGTTTCCTAATTTTCGGATTCTGACTGTTCTCTTAGGGTCGGATGTAGGGTTGCAAAATCCGTCGACCCTACGTTTTTTAAGACATGCGATCCACGACCAAAAAATCATGGGTTGGACTCTTTTGTGGTGGGGTCGGACATACCTGTTTAGGCATGCGACCACACACTCATTTTTGACTGTTTTTGAGTTAAATTCCATACCTGGTCTTGTGGTTTCTTCACACACTTGGTCCACTTGGCTCGATCATGATAGGTAGATCTGGTACAAGATGGTAAGACCATTAGTTCGATACGGGTCTTACAGAGTGAGTAGTGGTGGTTTCATTAGGTGATGTAATCTCTTGCAAACAATGTTGGTTCAGCTAGATAGAGCTGATGGACTCTGTTGTAGCATTTGATAATGGATCACAATGAGGTTGTTCTGAACCAATTGAATTAATTGGTGACATGGTGTTGTTGTCATTCTCATTAATGCTGATGTTATTCTAAGGAGAAGTGCTGTTGTCATTATCAGGAGGTGATAATTCCTCATCAATATTGATTAATGCCCGTGTGATTCTTGCTTGGACCAAAGTTGTGTTGTCATTCTCACTAGAATTAGATTGCACAATAGATGTTAATGGTATGTTGCAAGGTGGAGGTGTGCTCTCAGTGACCCAATGCTCGAATGAACATAGTTTTAAATTGTCAAGAGATATAGGAATTTGAGCTGAAGCACGAGGTGTTTGAGCTGGGAAAACAGAGTTGTTGAAGACAACATGCCTTGAAATATACACTCTTTCAGTTTGTAAGTGTAACCATCGGTATCCTTTATGCTGATCGCTATACACTAGGAATACACAGGGCAATGACCTTGGTTTTAGTTTGTCAGCAGAAACATCTCGTAGGCAAGGAAAACAAAGTGTGCCAAAGACACGAAGCATCGTGTAATCTAGTTGCCGATGATACAATAAATTGAGTGGTGTCTCCATCTGTAACACATTAGATGGAAGTCGATTTATAATGTAACGATTCACAAGAAGTAATAAATATAGAGAAGAGAATTGAGAAGAAGAAGAAAAGAGAGAGAGAGATTTAGTAGACAACAAAGAGCTAAACCCCAGAATTGATAGCTCTCTACTCCTCTAAAGCTTGTATTTATAGAGGAAAACCTGTACTAGTTACAAAGGAAGTTTCTAAAGATAGAGATCACACTAAGGAAACAAGAGAGCACAAAAAAAGAAATAAAATCTACTTAAAATAGGCCAACTAAGCCTTGCCGACATCAGCTGACGCTGAACCTAGCACCAGCTGATTTCGGTAAGGGCCTGTTTGGCCCTTACATTAATATTCTAACATCCTCCCTCAAGCTGGAATGTATAAATCACCCAATCCAAGCTTGTGACAGTTTAACCGATATGCAGATCCAAACATCGGCTTTGTAAGAATATCAGCAAGTTGATTGGAAGAAGATACGAATGGAGTAACAATTAACTTCTTCATGACGGCATCTCGAACAAAGTGACAATCAATTTCTATGTGTTTGGTACGCTTATGAAATACTGGATTACTCACAATATAAATAGCAGATTAATTGTCACATAGTAAGGACATTGGTCGAGTTGAAGAAAAACCAAGTTCTTACAAAAGATTTCTCAACCATAATAACTCTGCTGTAGTCTGTGCCATAACACGATATTTAGCTTCAGCGCTCGACTTGGATACAATAGTTTGCTTCTTACTCCACCATGTAACAAGATTTCCACCAACAAAAGTACAATATCCAGTAGTGGAACGTCTGTCACCATCAACTCCTGCCCAATTAGCATCAAAATAATCAACGACGTTAAGATAACGATGTTGATTGTAAATAAGACCATTACTAGGAGCTTTCTTCAGATAACGCAATATATGACAGGCAGCTTCCCAATGTGCCACTTTGGGAGCTTGCATTAATTGGCTCACCACTCCAACAGCAAAGGAGAGGTCAAGCCGAGTGACAGTAAGATAGATCAGCTTCCCAACCAATGGTCTATATTGATAAATATCAGAGAACTCAGGACTGTCACACGTTTCAAGTTTCTTATGTGGGTCCATAGGAGTATCAGCAGGCTTGGCTCTAAGTAATCCAGTTTCAAAAAGGAGATCAAGTACATATTTCTGTTGAGAAAGACTTATGCTGTTACGGCTACGTACTACTTCAATCCCAAAAAAATAATAAAGAAACCCTAAGTTTTTCATCTGAAATTTAGTCAAATATGACTTGATTTCAGCAATACCGGATTTGTCATTTCCTGTAATAATAATATCGTCAACATAAACAGCAATAATGGTGATAGTGGAGTTACGACGTCTGACAAAGATAAAGTGATCAGAGTAACATGCTGTGAAGCCAAAATCTATAACAACAGTGCTAAATTTGTCAAACCAAGCACGAGGGGATTGTTTAAGGCCATAGATAACCTTAAGTAACTTGCACACCTTAGTTGAGGTCCCTCCCGGAGCAACATACCCTAGAGGTTGCTCCATGTAAACTTCGTCGTGGAGATCACCATATAAGAAGGCATTCTTGACATCCATCTGATAAAGAGGCCAATCAAAGTTGATGGCTAAAGAAATAAGTACACGAACTGAATTTAGACGAGCTACAGGAGAAAAAGTTTCAAAATAATCAACCCCAAAAGTTTGAGTGAACTCTTTTGCCACAAGTCTAGCTTTCAATCTATCCACTATACCATCGGAGTTATGTTTTACGGTATACACCCATCAACATTGAACCACTGTGTGATCTGGTGGGAGATCAACTACTGTCCAAGTTTTCCTCTCCAGAAGAGTACCCATCTCAACATCCATTGCTGTTTTCCAACCAGGATGGGATAAGGTTTGTTTAAAAGAAGAGGGAACAACAGTAGTAGAAAGAGAATGTACCAAATTTTGGTGGTAAGGGGGAAGGTGGGCAGTTGTAACAAAATGTTCAATAGGGTAAGGAAAGGTGGGATTCGGAGTACGAGTACCTTTTCGAAGAGTAATAGGGAGATTATCAGAGACCTCAAGAACTGGAGACATAGTTGGAGGCGTTGAGACAGATGAAGCCTTACCAAGAGGAGCCACTGGATGATGTCTCGTATAAACCTGCAAAGGGGTGGGGGTGGGGGCTGGTCCGATGGCGTGGGATGAGGAGGTGGCGATGCAGTCTCAGTGGGGGGGATAGATGGTAGAGGAAAGGAGGATCAGAAGAAATGGTAGGAGAAGGGGATGGCACGGCAACCGAATAAAATGGTTTGTCCTCAAAGAAAGTAACATCATGACTAACATAATGTCGTTTAGTAGCAGGATCATAACAACAATACCCTTTTTGAGTACGAGAATAACCAAGAAAAATACATTTAACAGAACGAGGGGAAAACTTCCTTAATGTTGGATGCATGATATAAACAAAGCAGATACTACCAAAGATACGTGGGAAGACATGAAACAAGGATGCGTCAGGATAAAGAAGTCGAAAGGGAACTCTATTATGAAGGACAGAAGATGGCATCCGATTTATAAGATAACAAGCGGTTAAAACCGCATCACACCAATAGAAACTAGGGACATTCATATGAAATAAGAGAGATCTGGCAATGTCCAAGAGATGTATATTTTTACATTCAGTTATCCCATTCTGTTGAGGAGTATAAACACAACTAGTCTGATGAATGATACTATTCTTTAGACAGAAATCAACAACAATAGATTGGACATACTCAAGAGCATTATCAGTACGTAGCACTTTAATGGGCACACCAAACTAATTTAAAATTTCTTTATAGAACCCACGAAAAATGGAAGGAAATTTAGAACGATCTTTTATTAAATAAAGCCAGGTCATCTTGGAAAAGTCATCGACAAAGGTTACAAAATAAGCAAGGCCTAACCTATTGGGAGTCTTACAAAGACCCCAAATATCAAAATGAACTAAGGAAAAAGGGATAGAAATCCTAGGAGAAGTACTAATAGGGAAAGGGGTACGATGATGCTTTCCTAATTCACAGGCCTCACACTGTAAAGAGGGGAGAGACTTGCAATGAGGGATAAGTACTTTCATTTTAGATAGAGATAAATTACCAAGCCGGTTGTGCCATTGAAGAGGGTTAGTAGTGGAGGCAGTTGCAGTAGTAGGTAAACGTTCAGTGGGCTCCAAATAGTAAAGACTAGCATGCTCATGTCCTCCACCAATCATTTCCTTGGTCCTGAGATCCTGAAAAGTACAATAAGAAGGGAAAAATGTAGCCACACAATTAAGAGACTTGGTTAGTTGACTAATAGATAAAAGATTAAAAGGGAGATTAGGAACATGTAATACAGAAGGTAAGGTCATAGAGGGGGTAAGGGATATAGCACCATGCTGAGAGGCAGTAGTGGAGGGACCATCAACGAGATAAATAGTAACAGGGCTAGTGGTATCATGAAGGGAGGAGAAGGTAGAAGTCTCACCAGTCATGTGGCAAGTAGCTCCAGAATCAAGGATCCAAGGAGAAATATGGGAAAGAAGGGCAGAGTTACCTGTATGGGCTAAGGCAGCAGTGAATGTGGAGTTAGATGCCTTAAGTTGTTGAACCCTATGAAGTAGGGCCTCATAGTGTGCAGAGGGAACTGTGGGTCTGGGTGGAGGAACAGGTGCAGCAGCAGGAGATGCATCATAGATGGCAGCAGTGGTAACCAAATTGTCGGCCCATTCTGGACGTCCAAACTTTTCCCAACAGGTTTCAGCAGTGTGATTGGGCTTCTGACAATGAGTGCAAAAACGGGCAGACTTATCAACAGATGGTCTTCCAAAACATGACCACCATAACCACGACCACGACTACGGGTGGTACCACGGCCTCTTGTGGAAGAACCCCATCCACGACCAGCAAACAAGGCAGAAGTATCTTTAGGAGAAGAGTCAGTTTGGGGTACAAGATGTTGGAGACGAAAGAAAATCTCACTCAAGGTAGGTATGGATTCTCCAGTAAGGAGCTGACTCTTCACAGCCTGATACTCTGGAGATAGGCTAGCTAAGAATTTGACAACATAGAACTCAGACTGTTGAGCTCTAAGCTTGGTAATATCATTGGTCAGAGGTTGCATAGCTTGAATTTCCTCAATGAGAACTTTAAAACCCCCATAATAATCAGTGAGGGATTTATCACCAATGGAATAGGTAAAAATTCTTTCATATAGGTCATAAATACGAGACACGTTCTTATCCTGTCCATAGGTCTCCTTTAAGTCAGTTCAAATGGCCTTAGCAGTATCATGGAACATTACAATAAGCAAGATAGATGGTTCAATGCTATTCCATAACCAAGTCTGAACAAGAGAATTATCACGTTGCCAAGCATCATAAAGCTTAATTGACTCGTTATCTGTGTCAGCAATTGTATGAGCCTCTTCAAGCAACAATTTAAGTTTATCCTTACATCGGATGTAGGCTTTAATAGCCTGTACCCATAGTAGGTAGTTGGAAACTCCCTTTAATTTAATAGAAATAATTTGAGTCTCTGAAGACTTGGATTTAATCATCTTGAACATAAATAATCAAGCATAATATAAAAATAAAATATCTCGGTTCAGCCAATTGGGTGGCCAAGGAATAAAGGCGTAAGATAAAAACAAGGTTGGTGGAGGTAGTGGGATAAGGAACCTCCTGATTATTAATGGCTTAGAAATCTGTTGTATTAGAAATCAATTTCAAAGAACAACATCGTTACAGCCGAAGCTATTGATTGTTATTCCGCTTAGATGATTCGATAACCAGTATCTCTTAACACCAAACAATGATCAGGATTTGTGATATGAGATGATTTTTTTTCTTTTTATATATATATATATATATATATATATATATATATATATATATATATATATATATCGGTTCAGCCAACCGATTGGCAAAAAAAGGAGAGGCTTAAAGTATGGAAAGGGGAGGGGGGGGGAGGCGGTATGTCACACCCCAATTCCGCACACTTCAGAATGGTGTGATGAACCGCTAAATAGCCAACGGTTCAACCAGGATCTCTAATAGGCTATCCCCGCGTTATCCAAACTTTACACGCATTCACAATCATAATCGAGTAAATACACATTAGCGGAAATCTTATAAATAAATGACCGAGAACTAAAATGATATTAATAACTTAATAGAAAATTATTCTCAGATCAAACCGAGACATAATAATTAAGTATCAAATACATGTCTAAAATCCAATGAAGAAACCTATAAAAATATCTAATCGAATACACACGAAGTTGCACCGCAAAAGGAGTCGGTGTATCGCCTTCGACCCAACTTCCATAGCTGCTACGAGCTCCGCACGCCGATGCGCTCATATAATCTTCAACCGATAACCTGCATCACAACTAAAAATATTCGCGCCGAGGGGTGAGCACACAACACGGCTCGGTGAGTAGCCAAAACAATGCAACAATACATATGCATGCAAAAATTCAATTCATATCTTTGGTCTTGGTTTATAGTTTGCAATGTGCAATAGAAAGGTTGGGTGGTCAAAGGTTAACGTTATTGACACCGCCTCTATACACGGTGTAGAAGCCCACCCAAGGTTAACGTTTATCGTCGTCCCCATCCACCCTACCATAACATTATACAACAAAGGTTAATGTTTATTGTTATATAATGCTATACCAACACGTAAGCCCCCGTTAGCGAGGGCTTGCAAACCGGCCCGCCGCTAACCAACCTAATGCCAAACGGGTATCCAAGGCCTCACCCCAAAGATCCCTCGAACATCCATAGAGATAGAGCTAAGGCCCCCGGAGAGTCGAGACTACAAGGACCGAGACCACCCCCCGATACTCTACGACATAATAGTTCCGCTAAGGTAATGGCGATACGACGATGCCAATGCACAAGACTTGAGTTAGAGAAGAGCTAAAGTCTCGAGACCCGCCAAAGGTTAACATTTATTGACGTTCTTATCACACCTCCCCGATACTCCCCGCATCAAGCATATCAACCACACACATACAAGCACATGCCTATTCCTATCATCATCATCATCATCATGTTATAAACAATAAAGTAAATATGCATGAACAAGTAATAGAAATATTGGATGGCATGCTGTATGCACATTACAAACATATTCGCATAGAATCAAACATGGCATAGGACTTAAGAAATAGAAAACAGTTTATTATTAACCAATTTAGTTTGGGGTTAAGGTTCCTCACCTTAGCTTGCTAATAGATACTTTTCCAAGCTTTAGAATCACTGTTATAACGTTATTATATTGCTAGCAAACCTAACAAAGCCGATAGAATTTAATTAGAATTAATTCAGAATTTAAAAATCATCTGTCAACTGAGGGTCGATGCTAGGGTCGATGGGTTTATCGACCCTCCCTCCATTCGAACTTCCCAATGCCGAGGGTCGATGGTCAGAAACACCTAGGGTCGGATGGTCTATCGACCCTCGGTGCGATCCTTGGTGCACTCTAGTCCAATTCCCACTTTTAATCCATTCTTCGTGTTTGGGGTCCTATGGCTTGCTTCCTTCATTCACTCAACATTCAGTCCATGGTCTAGAACCATGTATAATCCATCTAGATAGTTTTCATCCATCCTCCTATGGTTTTTCATGAAAACCTAACCATGGATGGATGGTTTGGGTTTCTCCGAAATCCTACACTCAACCATATCTAACCTAAGGTCCGAGAAACTCATGGAATTAGTATCCATACCCGAGAAGATTACTTTTCTCTCGCAATTTCTTCTCCTTTTTGCTAAGCCTTCTTTCCTACCTCCTTTCTTCCTTTTTCCTTCTTTTTTTAATTAATTGTTTGAAGGAGTTGAAGGGGTTTTTTTTTTGGGAATTTTTTTTATTTTTTTTTTTTTTGTTTTTTTTTTTTTTTTTTTTTTTTTTTGGGGGGGGGGGGGGGGGGGGGAGGCGGTAGTAGTAGGGTAGCAAAAACAAAATCTATAATTCTCAACACATGAGCACAAGATGATCAAGCAGTTTAATCAACCAACATTAGTAGCAGAGATGAACTTAAAAAAAAAACTCGATCATCTTTAGTAGTAGTAAAGAAGAAGTAATAGAAGAAGAGCAAAAATATCAATGGCCTATCAAAACAATAATTTTGAATGATAGCCAAGATCTAGTGCTCTGATATCATGTAACGATTCACAAAGAAGTAACCAACAAGTTCTCAAACCAGAAAAATATAGAGAAGTGAATTGAGAAGAAGAAGAAAAGAGAGAGAGAGAGAGATTTAGTGGACAGCAAAGAGTTGAACCCTAGAATTGATAGCTCTCTACTCCTCTAAAGCTTGTATTTATAGAGAAAAACCTGTAGTAGTTACAAAGGAAGTTTCTAAAGATAGAGATCACACTAAGTAAACAAGAGAGCACAAAAAAAGAAATAAAATCTACTTAAAATAGGCCAACCAGGCCTTGCCGACATCAGCTGGCGCTGATCCTAGCACCAGCTGATTTCGGTAAGGGCCTGTTTGGCCCTTACATTAATATTTCTAACATATAAGAAACACAACTGTTGAGAAAGCTTCTACCAATAGGATCATGGTAGTGAAGCATGAAACAACATTGACAATCCAAGTTCTACAATGTGTCTATGTTTCCTCTCTACGACACCATTCTGTTCTGGTGTGTGGGGACATGACATGTGATGGACTATTCCAAAGTGTAGCAAATGATTTTGAAGGATATGTGGCATGAACCCCCCCTCCATCAGTTTGTAGGATCTTAATCTTATGCTCAAACTGACGTTCAACCATGGTTTGAAATTGAATAAATATCTTAAAGAATTTGATATACGTTTAATGGGATTAAACCAAGAGTATCTAGTAAAATCATCAACAAAGAGTACATAGTATTCAAAACACTGTTTACTGTGTACAGGTGCCTTCCCCCATAAATTGCAGTGAATTCTTTCCAAGAAAACAATACATCGTGTGTATGAGGTAACAAAGGGGAGTTTCTGACTTTTGCTCATCGAGCAACTACTACAAAAATTTGAAATGGTCAAAGAAGGTGTATAAACCCCTGAATTCTAAGAAAATGAACAATATTTTTATGTTGATGGCCCAGCCTTTGTGCCAAATTTATTCAGTTGTTGTGCGAAAATGAGATGAAAAGAGAGCTGCCTGCTGTAATACTGTAGTGAGTGTGTAGAGTCCATCCGACCTATTCCTTTATGTGCCAATTTCCTCTGTCTTGAGGTCTTTAATAAGAAAGCCATCTTTAGTGAACTTAAAATAACAAGGATAGTCTTGAGTGAGTTGAGACACTAAGAGTAAATTTGTCTTAGTACTAGGAACTACAAGAACATTATGTAATGGCAAATTTATATTACCAGTACTGACAGCAGCCTCTCCAACATGTGTAATGGGCAATTTCTTACCATCACCCACCATTATGGTATCATGACCACGATAAGGAACAACATGTTGAAACATACCTGTGGTGGAGGAAATATGTGCTGTAGCTCCGGTGTTGGGAAATCATTCAGTGTCCTGCGAGTTTGAAAGACGCATAGCAGCCTGAGCTTGTCGTATATTTTCAGCTTGGAAATTATTGTCGAAATGACTCCAACATTTGAGAGCACCATGGCCGAACTTACGGCAGATTTGACACTGTATTGTCATTGTGTAGTGTGATCCTGAACCATAGTTCATACCAAGTGTAGGTGATTGATTTTCTTTCCCAATTACTGAGTCTTTGTGACTGAGATGAATGTTGTACAACTGATTGTGGTCGTTGGTTTGTTTGTGGAAAGCCTTTGCCTCGTGAGGTGAAACTACTGCCAGATGATCGATTTCGTCGAGCTCTCTCACCGTAGAATACACCGTGAGGTGAATCATAACTGTAATGGCTTTGATTTCGAAGATCATGGCTCTTTAAAAGTGGTATTAACTCAGTATAACTTGGACAGGAGGCTTTAACATAGTAGTTGCAAAGGATTCAAATGAGGGATTAAGAATAGTAAGGAGGGAGAAGACCTTACATTGATCTGAAAGAGGTATTCCAATGGCGCTCAATTGATCACAAATGTTTCTGAACTCCTTGAGGTATTCTCCTACAGACATAGTATCTTTCTTCTTTAAGAACTGTAGTTTTAACTTCAGTTCAAATTCACGAGCCACAGATGCTTGCAAGAAAGCGTCAGACAGAATTTTTCAGAGCATTGCAGAAGTTTGAACTCCAACAGAAAGGTTAAATACTTCTTCTGATAATGTTGCTGTGATCCACGCTTTGATAAGGCAGTCAGTTTGTATCCAGGACATGTAGTCTGGATTTATGGTGAGATGGCCAGTGGAGTGTTGTATCTCTCAATCAGGAGCTGTGACTTTTCTATCAATGAAACCAAAGAGATACTATGGCTCTATCAAGGACTTCATTTGTGTGAGCTAGAGTAAGTAATTTTGATGTGTGAGCTTCAGTGAAACGAAGTTCGTGATGTTTAGTGTACTAGGATTAGCATAGGTTGAATAAGAAGACACATTATGGAAGTAGAAATAGAGTTTAAGAAGAAATAGTGTCTGTAGAATAGAAAACTTAGAGTGACACAGCAAAGCAGAAAACAGAGTCTGAAGAAAATTGGAGTGATGTTCTCATAACTCTGATACCATGAAAGGAGAACTCAATTGCAGCAGGTTAACTCCCTACTGTTGCTTAACATGGATAAAAACTGACTTAACATGGATAAAACTGATTCAAATGTTAACTCATGTGATCTCCACTCTTCTTGTACTTGTAGCTCTTGTAGCTCTGTCCATCCTTGGATTGATATCTTTCTCAGTGGTTGTATGATTGTGTTCTTGTTGCTCAATATGATGTGTTGACACTGTTCGTCAAGACCATTCTAATACTAAGTACAGTTAAGGAATCATCCTTTGAATGCTCTTGGAAAATTTTAGAGGAAAAATTATCCTTCCCCATTTGCTAGAACGAGGTGTATAAAGGAATGTTCATGTAGCCGAGAACTTTATAGCTCTTCGATCTCCAACACGATATCCATAACCTGCAATGTTACAGGTATGTCATCAATGGTATGTTACTGAACCACTTGCAACGCTTCCTCACGGAAAACTCGACATTGGGGTTACGTTCGGTGTGCATTCTTGGGATGTATTCTTAGAATGGAGAAGACATTCCTAATGTAAAATGAGAAATGGGCGAAAGTGAGACAATTTTGTTCTAGGTTCAAAATGCATAATGGGCAAAAGAATGTGTTCTAAAATGGATTGCATTCTCTAACACACATTCTATGATCCAAGAACAAGAATATACCAAAACTATTTTTGTTATCTCAAAATATGATCTTAAGCTGGCATTCCTATAATTTTACCAGACCCAATTGCTCAAATCGAATTAAGGAACTACAGTGACAGTGCATCAAGGCCGGCCTTCCGATACAATAATTCTTTTTCCAATGTGGTAGGTCGGATTGGGCTCAAATTTTGTGGACTGGTGGATCTCAGGTCCCTTGGTCTCACGTCAAGTTTTCCTCCAATTTGATTTCTGGCTTGCCATTCTCTTGAATTTTGCACTAAGATTCATTGTTTTCTTAGGTTCTTTGAATTTATTTGCTTTAGAAGAAAAACAAGAAGTGATGCCTGAGGAGGGTATGCAATTTACTTGATTTTTTTAACAGGTAGACAACATACAAATCACTCCCTGAACAACTCTGTCGAGAAGCATAAGGTGGAAGTTTTGAGATCTTCAGCAAGCATGTTGAGCAGGACATTTTGCTTGCATGAACACTATTTAATTTGTTAGTCCTTTCTCTGTGCAAGGAAGGTATTATCTCAACCTGTTTATTTAACAGTATATGTTATCATTCGATGCTTGAATGCATGCATGATTTGGTTTACCAACATTTGATAGTTGAGCATCAAATATAGATCTGGGTCATTTCTTAAATGAGAAAAGACTAATTGCAGTTATCTTCTTATTTTTCTGAATGAAGAATGCAACATGTTGTAATTTTAAGGAAGACTGGAGCTTTTAGACTAGTCTGGAAGGAGTTGAGTGTCACTATAGAGGAGAGATGATAGCAGAGGCAGAGTCATAGCAGACCATATGTCAGGGCTGTATCGCCTTTCCTTTTTTTTTTTCCAAGGACACGTATCCAGACCTTAGGCCTGACTAGTCTCACAGGCCCATACTGATCCCACAATCGCATGGACCGGGTCATTCTAGAGTTGAATGAGAACCATTCCACTTGCACTCAAAGCAGGAAAAAATCACTTAACACCTTGTGTGAGTGGCTCCAAGGTGGTAGGAGGAGTCATACTCAAAACCTTCGGCTACTTGAGACGTTAGCTCCTTACCAACTAAGCTACCCCCTTGGGGTTTGAATTGCCTTTAACTAAGCAATGCCACACTGAACTGATTAATATCCAGCCTTCTGTATCTGGTTGTTGAGATTTGAGACAAATAGTAGAATCACTTTCCATATCAAACCCTCACAACCTCAAACATCCACAAGGAACAATGCCATCTCTGCAAGCATTGGCTTCCACTTGCAGTGCAGAGAAAATGGGGCTACTTTTATCTTTGGCTGCAGGTGATGCACCTCAAAGTCATGAATTTTGGGATTTGCTACCAAATTTTGTTTTTTATAACTTTGAAGCAGCCATCAGGGGCAAATTGGTGCACACCTGGACTAGTATATACTCATGCCAGTACCTACAAGCTTGCCACATTTGCTGCTACTTCTTTATCAATTATTTCAGATTTTTCTGTTAAGCATTTTCTCTAGAATGTAATCCTCCCCCACCCCTAACTATTCTGTTTCATTTTATTTTCACAAGGACTAAATGTTGTCTTTTTCTATCAGTTTGAATATCCATATACTGCTTAGCAATTTCTTTGCCATTTTGTTTTTAAGGTGGTTTTTAGATTCTGGATTCAACAATATGATAACTATGGATTCACTTTTGTCCATCTACACTTTATTCCAGTGGACTAGTCTTCTCACCTCAAGTGCATTATAGATGATGCCTTGGGTTAAAAGTGACAGCAACAATTGCAGGGCAATATATGCTTAAGCATAGAAAGCTATCTCATGTGGATGAGTTCTATGTTGTGCGTATTGGTTTCCATTCAAACCTTTGGCCCCATGAATATCCACTTATGCTGGCTGCAACTGAAAATTTATCATACTCTTAGAATCTAACCATATGATTTAAGTGGTTTGATGCTATTTGCCTTTTGAATGGATGAAGAATTTAACTACAATCATTCAAAACAGGCTCTAGGGATGACAATATGGATTTATTGATTGCATTCTTTGTCAATGATCCATCCAAGGGGTAATTTAATGTGTAGAATATCTGGATTGAAGATGAGTCATGTCATACAAATATTCATCTAGTTGCATGCATCTCTGTCAATGGAAAATGGATCGATGATCATTTGTGCTGGTCTAAAGAGGTCTAGCTCAACTCAACTAAACCTGCCAGTTCAACTAAAGAAGAAGAAATCCCAGAGCCAGGGCTGTGTTGTGTGTGTTTTTTGTTGAACATGTTTGGGGACATATTCTCATTTTATCTAAATTTTCCTTCATTTTGTTTTGATAAAATGATTCTTGTTTGAAATATTTTCCCCCTTTTAAGATGTTTTCTTTTCTGGAGGCTGGTTTAGTTGAAGGAACGCAAGGGAAGGAAAGGATAGGGAACTGAAATTGATTACAAAAAGGAAAAAAAAGAATAGAAAAAGTAAATATTCTGAAATCTTGTGTAAATCCCAATTTTTTTCCTTTAATCTTTATTGCAGATCTTGTTGCTCACAGTTTTTGAAAGATCTAAAACTGGGTGGATGTTGTTTTCAGGAGAAGGCCATGCATCCATATTTCTTTGTCTGATTGTTGGATCATTTTCAGACTTAACTATTTCATTCTCCTAGGCAAACTGATCATTCTCCTTAGTACACTGATCACTCGACCTGAGTTCTGTCTAGATCAGACTTTCTTTTACTGTTCTAATTGGATTTCTTGAATCTGATCTGTTCCTCATAATCCTGCGAATCTGGAATTTCTTTGTTTTGTAAACCTCCGTGCTTTTGCTTAGAATGATATATATACAAAATTCTCTCTATGCCAGAGTTGCTCCCAGGGAAGCATCACTTATTTTGTTGTTGCAGTGTTTGATGAAAAACACAGGACCATGTGGTGTCGAGTTTCAGGGACTAGTCTCTGTTCTAAATCTGTATTGTTTCTCATTTGGAAGTCAAACTACACATCAAAACACACTCTAAAACTCTTCAATCTTTCGGTTGCTCTTTAGCATGCTAGCAACCCATGCTCAATAGTTTGGAAAAGTCTATGAGATCTCCTTGTGGAGTTTACTTGGAGATTTTATACAAGTAGCAGATAATTTGTTGATCTGAGGCTTTCTGTGGTTAATTGAGTCTGGAGGCCTTGGACAGATGGTCCATATTTTCTCATCCACCCCCTGTTTGGCAGTGAGAATACTTACAGGGATAATGTGGTTGCATGTTGTATTTTATTGCTTTTTTATCCACTTATTATCCCCTAAATTAGACCTGAGGATCATAGTATCCCATCTATCTTCAAACTCAGATGGTGTCGTCGAATGCATGTAACAACTGTGGAAAACTTGTTCCAAGTCCAGGTATCTCCTATACAATGGCCTCATGTGACAGAACCTGTGCTTCTCTAAATGCCAACCACATAGCCGATGGACAGTTAATGGGAACACATGCCTGATGGCCCTCATTATAATCGGATCTTCATCGGTCAAAATGGCCTTTGTGTATATATTGTGCATTGCTTGAAGCCATGTCCAAAAAACCCATATGAATGAGTCCATCATTTTATCAGCTATTAGGCCATAGTCAAGCAATATCTATTGCATGTATTGATTCACCAAACCCTAGGTAATGCTCCCATAAACGAGTATCCACCCAAAAAATCTGTCAACTCCTAATCCTCATTCATACAGACCGCATAGAGGAACCTGTATCTGAGGCCCATGTTGTCCAAGTAATTGATAGCCATTTGACAATCAACACCGATGGACTTCCTATGCTTGGACCTAAACAGATTTCTACAGCTATCATCACTGACACCAGCATGCTGCTATCCACCGGTGAATTCATTCACAACTCTCATTATTTGGGCTTGTTTAATCCCACACCTATGTAGTTTTTCTATCAGTTCAACTGTCCCTTCTACTAAATTTCTGGTGTGACCGAAGTCTATAAGAGTCACTCGGATCCACCAGTGACGAGAAGTATTTTCTTCCTCTTCTGAACCAACTGTGTCGTCATTTTCTTCATTTTCTGAACTGTTGTTATCATTCCCATCATACAAAATGTCACGATATATCCCCAGTAACATTTCTTTCCTCTAAATTGTTTCCCTGTTCAATAAGTGCATGTCATATCCATTGCCACCAAAAACAATTTATCCAGCCAAACTACCCTGCAAAAAGCATGTCAAATTCTAAACATCAATCATACACAATATCCTTTAATGTCAAAGGGAATTTCAAGAGTAAAAAAACACAAGAGTCGATCATTGTAACAGGATGAACTGCGCTAACAGACACCATCAGCTTGCCCACTGGAATACTTAAGAAAAAACAACATTTCCCAATGTAGGGAGCTCAACAGAAACCCTATTTCTCAACAAGCCCCTACCTTTCTGGACTGCAGCTCAAAACCCACTTAGCCATACCATTGAAATCCTTCAAGATTTCAGCCTTCATTAGCCACCCACTTCTCTACACCGAAGTTTCAGATTTCTCTCAGGTTTGGACTTGTTTCAGAATTTCTTAATTTTTATTTTCTTAAAATCTGATAGAACTTACATCTTGCATGGTTCTTTTCCCTTCTCCGTCCTTCATTGCATTTGGAATCTCATTCCTACATCCATATGTATGGACAGAAGTAATAGTTTACAAAAATCATTTCATTGCATAAGTAATATCAACTTAAAAAAAAAAGGCCCCTTAAATAACTACAATCATAATGAATTAGTTAAAATTCCACTTCACACTAATTCTTTTGTCTTGTCGACTTGAGGAGATAAACATAATATAAGGTGAACTACACTACGATTTAACAACTGTTTGTAGGCCACCTTTTATGCAACATCAATTGTTTTTTTTTTCTTCCCCTAGAGGTCAACAAATTTGATTAATAATAGAAAAATGAGAAAAAAAGATACAAATCACCTATTGGTACAACCCTACCTTCGGCATTGCCATCAACAGGGCTCAATAGGAATCAAATGATGAGAGAATCTTGTTGTTTATAATTCCACCTCCAGCATAGCCATCAGCAGAAAGTATAAACAACAAATAAGGAGAAAATTATAGTTCATCTATTGAATCTATATCTTGGACTACTTCTATAGCAACAATAAAAGGACAAATAGATCACATACAATTAATTTGTAATTTTGCACTGTACCTAGTTAAGATGTCTGCCACTGTATTGGTTTCTCAAAAACAATGAGTAAACCTCCACTGTGATGAAGCTAAATACTCCTGAACAGATAACCATTGCTAGTGAAGTTGCCATGGAATTTTGCTGTTTTGGATAGCTTCCATAACCCAGTTGGAGTCTCCTTCAATCCAAAGCATATGATAGCCATTTCTAGCTGCAAGCTGCATCCCAATCAGAAATGCCTTGAATTCGGCTGAGCACTTTACCTGTGCTGTCTCTAAAAACACCACCTGCACCTGCTTTATCTGGATTGCTGATGGAAGACCCATCTATGTTGAGCTTGACCCATCTCATTGTCGGTTTTCTCCAAAAAAGTTCAGTAATCACTATAGGTCGTGACTGTTTCTACACTAGGTGAAGAGCATGAGCCATTGATAAATTTGTTGCCGAATTTATATGACACGGCATCATAAGAGGTAAATCAGATATATCTTTGAGTATCCACACAATTATCACAGTCTGATTCATCTTTAGTCCATCATATTATGATCTATTGCATGCCAACCAAATGTTCCAAGTAATCACAATGAGACAAGAATTCCATAGATCCGGAACGCCCATGAGTCTTCTCTTCCTTCTCTACCATTTAAATATGGATTGAATAGACTGAAAACCAGGCCAAGTAGTTTGGAAGTACCTGATAATTGCTTTCCAAATCGCAACTGAGAAATAAATCACATTCCAGGAAGACATGTTGCATACAGTCATCATTATTGTGGTATGAATGACATCTGGAGGCCGATGAAATATTCTTCTTAGCAACAAAATCATCGGTTGGAAACTTTTCACGAGCTAATCTCTAGCCAAAAGTACTCAATCTTGGTCTAAGGTCTTTTGCCCAAACAATGCTATACCAATTCGGTATAGGTGCTTTTAGTCTCAAAAGCTATCATGCTGACTTCACTGAGAATTCCCCACTAATAGTTCCTTTCCATAGAAGTTTATCTTCATAACCGTATCAAACCACTGTTGAAAAAGTAAGTTAGATGGCCTTGGGAATTCCCATTCCCCTTCCACAATAAAATCAAAGACTTTAGCTTTAAAGTTGTTGAAAATAGCTTCTTCCAAACCAGCCTTTTCTATTAAGGGAAAGTCGTGTAAGACCCGCACTCCACGAATCCGGTTTAACATGGGTTGTCGTGTTGTAATTGGGTTTCCTATCATAACCAAGTCAGACCAGACAATCGGATGACGTAGCCATGCGTCAAGGTAACATCAAGGTAAATGTTTCTAGTTGTTTTACCTTGTCCGTCTCACTGTCCGGTCTAATTTTTTTGCCACGAGGCAGTTCATCCGGATAGCTTAGGATACTATCGACTTATACCTTGTTTGGTCTAACTAGTTGAGTTGCCCGGTCTCACGGATAGTGCCACCGGACACACGACCCGATAAACTCAGAATAGAGTCCGAGAATAGGAAAGTTTCCTAGTTTGAATGGATTACTCTCTTAAACGGAGTGGATCCATAATAGGACACTACCCTTCATACATAAACCTTATTCTCTCCATTCTCTCTCACTTTTTGATAAACCAAAACCCTAGAATTTGAAAGACAATTGAGAGAGAAGCTGCGTGAGGGAAGAAGAACCTATAGAGAAGAAGGAGGCTATGCGAGGGAAGAACCATTTTTGACGCAAGAACTCACCACTAACGATAAGTTCCTAATCACAGTAGAAATATTAGTTTGGGATTGAGGATTGGATTAATGCCATTAATGGCCATTGGTTGATCCCAATTTGTTGTTGAACCTTATCATTTGGATGGTTCACAAAGACCTAGTGTTGATAACATCATAGTAAACTAGGGTTACAGTTGAAGACCAACCCTGACGTACCTCTGGCCATAAAATAGTATAGGAAGAACCCCAGAACGAGTCGAGGGGTTGACTTCGAAGAATAGGCAGTCGAAGAAACAACCTGGAGGTTGTTCGGTTTGATTGACCGGTGGCACTCAGAGTGACGTCGGTGACAACTCTGGACACTCTTGGGAAGTGTCTCAAGGTTGATCGGTCTCACTGTCTGATCTGACAAAATAGTGCGATTGGACAATGTCCGGAGTGACATATTTGACACCGGACAGTGAATCCGATGAACACATAAAATGTTAGAATTAAACCTAACATAACCCTAATGTTTGTTTAGAACTTTTAAGCAAGCAAAGCTAGTTCCAATATCTCATAGAGTGTCTAAATCCACTCAACAGGTGAGGGACAAGACCCCAAACTAATTGGTTAATAATTAAACTATCTTCTGTGTTGCTGATGTGCTGTGTACTGTGCATATAACGTGTCATCCATTATCTATTATTTATTGTTCATGCATATTATTTATTCCTGTTAAGATATGATTGAGGATAGGCATGTGTTTGTGTGTGGTTGGTGTGTTAGGTGGAGAGAGATTGGAGCCTTGAACCATTCACCGCACTGACATCATTTTATCGCCATCTACTTTAGTGTGCTTAGTATGTGGCAGGGTATCAAGGGGAGTGCTGGCAGTGTGTGATCCATCTAGGCTCTAGCTCTATCTCTATCTCGTAGGAAGTGATGCTACGGTAAGGCCATAGATACCATTGATGACATATAGGATTAGTTAGTAATAGATCCCAGTTTGCAAGCCCTTGCTAGTAGGGGTATCTGTACTGGTATGGGGCAGAGTATCAGAGGGTGCTGGCAGTTTGCAATCCGTTAGGTTCTAGCTCTATTTCTCTTTCATAGTGAGTGATGTAGGGTGATAATGGAGTTGGTTATAGCCTTTCCATTGGATGTGCTCACATTCTCGTGTATGGAAGTTAGGATTAGTTGTGTGATACAAAGCCTAGCTTTACCATAAGATATTACAAATTTTACCAGACCAAAAGGTAAAATATTGATTCATGCATATTACTTGCTACATGTTTTGTTTCTCACAGAGCTAAGTTGTGAGTTCACCCCACGATGTTGTATGTTTTTTTTAGCTGATAATGTAGGTAATATGGTGGAAGATTGTATAAATATACCTTCTTATAGACAGATGATAGTTTTGGAAGTACTGCAGTCGGTGGAGAGCGAGTATGACTCGCCATGCGAGTGCCACTATTGTGTTTACCTTTAGGGTATATTTTACGTGTTTGGATTATAAGACGTGTAAGGGATATATTTATATATGTTTTGGTTAACATTTTGGAATAATTTTGATTTAATTATTATTTTATCACTAGACTCTCAGTTCATGTAATAAGACTTCCGCTCTTATTTATATATTTTGATTATGGTAGATGTATAGTTTGAATGTTGGTATGGTTCTTCATGATCCTGGTTTGAGCCGTGGTTTGTTAACGATTCAATTACACATCTAGTTCGATCAGAATTAGGGTGTGACAAGTTGCCCAACCATTTGTCCCCCCAAAAATTATGCTTTCCCATTTCCAATTGTCAAGTAGCAGTGGGACAAGACCCAATTCCATGATCGTTTGACGCTTAGCCATACTATAGACTCTGGAACCCCGTTTCCAAAATTGCCATTTGCAACATCAATTGTTCACTTTCTTTTCTTCCAAAAAAAGTCAAAACCAGCAGTGTCACCTACATATAATGATTCACAATAACATACTCAAAGAGACAAAAAAGACTACCGAACCACCAAATTGAACTGGGCATATCACTTGTGTAAGCCATTATGAGATGTGCATTGTTGCATTCTAAAGTTCGTGATTATTTCTTTGAAATTTTTTTTTTGGAAGCTAAGAGAGGCAAAATAGAGATGTATTAACATCCAAAGACACCCCAACCCAACATCCACCTTTAGGCCACCGCCACCACTACCTTCATTTACTGTTCCCACCAAAACTAGAAGAACAAACAAATATAGAAATCAATATTTATGTAGAGAAGATAGAATCAGAAAACAAAAGGAACCAAAGCATGAACTGTTGGAATTTTTATCATCTCTTTAGGGTTTTCAATCAACCCATTATGAGAAATCATCCCAATAGGATTTCAGTTAACCCTAATGATCTTCATACAAATGCTAGAACCCAATATAAATAATTTAATCAATATAAACACATACTCACACATAGAGATTGATTTCTGCAGTGGTAGATCCTTTTGCTTCTCTCTGCATATGAGTATGGGGAGAGGAATGACAACCGTAGATGCATGGACTCTAACTATTAGTATTTATAATATTAATCCAACTTTGGATCAATCCCACAATAGACCAAATTGGTTCATCTCATAACTGTGACAATTAGACATGAACCAATCTACCCTGTAATGCAAACTCTCACTAAATAATTAACTATATAATTAATTAAACCCATATACATCTTACCCCAACATCTACTATTAGGAGAAACTTTAACCCTAACCTTAACCCTACAAGGAAAGAAAGAGATTAGTTTCCAATGAGAGAGAGATTAACAGAGACAAAAAAAAAAAGGGGGAGAGATATTAGCGGAGACAGGGAGGGCGGGGAGAGAAAGATATGTGGGTTGAAGAAAAGATCCCATCACAATAGTAGTGGCATTGATTATTAATAAAGAGGAGGAGAGAAACGCATATTAATTGTGCAGTGGACACGTTCGCCTTTTCTTGTAGCGAGTGGAGCTAAATCTACAACCTCTGCCTCTGGAACTTGAACGAACCCTGAACTTCGACAAGGAGAACGAAAAAGACAGAGACAATGGGCACCATTGAATCCTTCACTTCGTTCTCCTAAATGGAAGGAGAGAGTTGAAAACTCAGGAAGAACGGAAGGAGAGAGTCGAAAACTCAAGGGCCCTGATGTCTGCTCATCGGCCCTTGGCATGCCTGAACTGGAAGGTGGTGGCCGGAGGGAAACAGGGGATGAGAGGAGAGTTTCCTACCATTAAATAAA